>JAMZEH010000036.1:390000-627500 GCA_024699665.1 Ostrea denselamellosa | reverse complement strand
TGTCCCCCCCCCCTCCTTCTTTTCCTACTATTTTTTTTTAAATTGTATTCATTTGAAATTCTCACAGAAAATTTACAGCTTTGTACTTCTGTTGTTTGCAGTCTGGAGGTAAAGGGCCCACAAGATCTCCTGCTTTTTGAAATAATTAAGTCCGCGTTCTTTGAATTTCAAAGAAAATACATCTTTAGAGCAGAAAATTCTGACGTATGTGAGTTTTAATAAGTGCAAGTGCAAGTTGTCGAAACGAGTAAAGGGAAAAAAGCTATATATTTTGATGGATTTTTGTATCGTTATGACAAAACTCTAAAATCGGAAGACATTTCATGGAGATGCACTGATAAGAATTGCACATCCAGAGTTAGGACTGACAGTAGTATGGCAACCATTTTGAGTCACAAAAATGAACATAACCACACGCAAGATGATAGAAAGATTGAACGTCATCGGTTGAGACAAAGTTCGAAAAGAAAGGCTGAGGACCGTCTCAGGACGATCTTACACAGAGACCATCGAAAATAATACGCACTGGTTTAAAAGAAGTCCAAGAAGACAGTCTACATCCTGAGGATTTAAAAGCAGTTTCGAAAGCCATATGTCGTGTGCGTAGAAAATCACAACCAACCCTGCCTAGATCTAGAGAAGAAGTTCATGATATCCTAGAGCATCATCCAGTGCAGACTACGAAGTCAGAGAACTTTCTGCAGGCAAATGACAGACAAAGTGGTATTGTTATTTTTACATGTAACGAAAATATAGAGTGTTTAGGCAAAGTTCCTGATATATTTATGGACGGGACTTTCAAATTTTGTCCAAAGTTCTTTTACCAGCTTTATACCATACACGGCTTTATGAATGGGAATTATGTTTACATTCTTCTGCCAGGAAAGTCTGAGGACATTTACCGCCTTTGTTTCACAAAACTAATAGATATGTGTGAAAGCAGAAACCTAACATTCAGTCCCAATATCATTCATGTTGACTTCGAGGAAAGGGTTATGGTGGTTGTTAGGCAACTATTTCCATTGGCTGAATTGAAATGTTGCCGGTTTCACTTAGCACAAGCCTGGTGGCGCAAAATCCAGAACCTAGGATTATCGAAGGACTACAAGGATTTTTCTAGTGATATCGGAAAATGGCTGAACAGATCATTTGGGTTAGCCTTCCTTCCTCACGCTGAGGTAGAAGATGCATTTGTGGAGGATATAATGCAGGATGCACCCAATGAAAGTCGATGCTCGAAGTTTGCCGACTATTTGACAGAAAACTACGTCACAAATGAGTCCAAGCTTCCTCCAGTTCTATGGGCAGAGCAGCCGTCTGACAGAAAACGTACCACAAATGGTCCGGAATCCTTTCATGCCCATTATAACGAACAGTTTTATTCAACACATCCAGCAATCTTCTTATTCTTGAACACTATCATTGAACAACAGTCTGTTACTTACATCAAGATGAGGTACATCAATGAGTTTGCACCTAAATCTAGAATCTAGAAAGAGAAATTTGACTATCTTTTCGATAAGTGGGACAAATACCAATCGGGACAAATCTCCAGAGCAAACTTTGTGTTTTCCCTTGGATACAAGTATCATGCACGAACGGACTTATAATTTTATACTTTTTAGATTGGACTTTTATCCTAAAACTGTGCTGTTTTAGTGCTATAGTGACTGAGTTTATCCTAAATAAATGTAACTTTTAATGAAATAAAGCTTATAAAATCTTTATATTCCGCCAGGTTTTTTAAGCACAAATGTCCTATATTTAAAGGAGCGCAAATGTCCTATCTGAAAGTCCAAAATCGTCAATAATCCGGAGCGCAAATGTCCTCTGTTTTGGAGCGCAAGTGTCCTTTTAAAAAAGCGCAAATGTCCTATCAAAAAGCGCAAACGTCCTTCGCCGGTCCTTCCCTTTGTCAGATTTGAGAAAAGTGCGCATTCAACAGCAGAACTACAGGATATCACGTGATTCAAAACCATTCTCGAACATTTGGGGTACCCAAGGGGTTATAAAACACCAACTTATTTTTTCTAAAAATCAGAGATAAATGGTAAACCTATTATTTTAATCAATTTTTTTGTTTGTTTGAGATTATAGGTTAAAACAGATATTTCATTGAATTTTGTCTGTTTTGTAATGTACTGTAAATTATTCCATAGTTGCATTCTCATGACCCTTGTTTAACCTCTCGAGACGAAGTCTATAACTTATCAATGACAGTCAAGCGAGAAGTCACCCAGTATTAGTTGTAGACCGCTCATCTTGTATTATCGCTCGCCATTTGTTGACGGAGGTTAGAGTCGCGTGCGACTCGTTGCTATGAGTGGGCGGGACGTGAAAGAGTGAATTGAATAATAATAGAAACGGTTAATATGATTTTTATATGCATATTATTCATAATGAACTTTTCCTCCTCGTGTTATTCAAACAGTCAGGACTCATTTGAATTCTATCATTAATCACATATGAGCTATTTTACTTAGTGTTACTATTTCATATCGGCCTAACAGTGCTAGCTTTTACATCAAACAAAGTACTACATTTGATTAAAGTTAAAAGATGAAAGTCGTGTTTTATAACACGTATATGTATATACTAATAAAGATAGCGAACACAGCTCAAATCATGTTATATGGGCATTTATGATTATTACATTCACTTATTACCTGGCTTTTGACATAAAAAATATTTGACATGAAGTTGACCACATATTTGTCTGAAATTTTTACTGGTTTTTTTCAAATTCATATTAAGAGATAATGCATTCATGAAAGTTTTGTATACATACATTGACCTGGCCTTATAGAAAACTTTATTTGAATGTGCCGAAAATCGTAAATTCTTTGAAAATCCGGATTATACCTCCGGGTTAGGATTTTAGATTTATAAGATTATAAGACACACGTGCATTTTCAAAAACTAAAGTAATTTCCGTACAAAGGAGGTCTTAAACAAATTATATACAGCAATAAAATTGCAGATAACGAAACTTTAGTTTTTACGTGTGGACAGGGCATACTGTAAACAGCTCTTAATAATCATCAACTTCAAGTATGATCTAAACTGTAGAGAAAGTGAAATTTGAAGAAAAAAAATTAGATGTACCGAGTTTATTCTTATCTATCTAACATAAGATTTTGATAATAAAACTTGCATTATTTTCCTCTAACTTATTAACACATTTAGTATAAATTTTTGGTAAAAAGGAGGAAACCAGTTAAACAACATATAATCAATTAATCAATCTTACAATCTTAATACTTCCGAGAATTAAACCTCATAGCAAAAACATCTTCAGCTTTCGGTGCATCCAATATAGTGCCCTACAAATGACCCCCCCCCCCCCCCTACCAAAAAAAAAAATCCCACCATTTTCTTTTTCACCTTTATTATCTTTTCTTTTCAATTCTATTTCGATTTTTGCGAAAATGTAATACATGATCTAAGAGCATAGAAGCAACAAAGTTGAAATAATCGATGGCATTTGTAAAACGCAAAAACTAGAGTTCAAAGAAGAATTTATATTGTGTTACTGAAATGGATATACTTTAGGCACAAGAATAAATAATGTGACATCTTAATAATATAAATCAGCAAATGACTCATTATTGTTTGTTTGTTTGTTTGTTTTACGTCCCGTCGAGAATGTTTCACTCATATTGAGACGTCACCAGCTGTAGGTGAAGTACCACAAATTTAGACCTATGCTTAGCGCTCAGGGCCGTAGCAGTGAGGGTTCTTTAACGTGCCAACGCCTACCGCGACACGGGACCTCCGTTTTTAAGGTCATATCCGAAAGACCCATGATTCTCACTTATATATGCCGAGCGTTTGGCGAAGGAGCAATCACTACCTATTTTTCGTCTTAGGTTTGACGCGGCCGTGGCACGAGCGGGGCTCGAACTCACGACCTCCCGGTTACGAAGCGAACGCTCTAACCACTGAGCTACCGCGACCGGTCAAAGGACTCATTAAAACACTTGCTTTCAGACATGGAATAATCTTATTTTCAGTTACATGTATCAACCGGAAGTGAATTAATTTAACATTTAAGGTAAAACTGAACGGGACGCAAGTTGATGTAGTGCCCGTAGATCCATCACACAATTGAAATATGTGGCTTGTTTACATTGCGGCTGTTATGACTGCAAATTGGTTTATCAAAGCTAATATTTATAAACTAAACCGATTTATTCAATACAAAACTTTTCATTGTCACTTTGTAATTAAAATATTTCTACAAAATATGGCAATCTTTATGTCAACACATGCGTAATCAATTTAAAATCAAAGTTACATGTACACACTTCTTAACGAGTCATAATGGGTTTCGACAAACTCGATTCAGCAGTTTCATCTAACGTCATCGAAGTGTGTTTTCTAATCAATGTTGAATATCAGATCTGCTATGTTAATAGTTGCTAGATGTGATGGATAAATTAGACATCTGTAAACTGGTTCCTGCTCACAAAGTTTGTACCAGTATAGTCTTCCTTCGTGGAATTATCATCGCCAAATGTATTGTAGAATAACATGGTTTTAATTCTAGAATTGCTATCCAACTTCTACTTAAAGTTCCCTTTCAAATTCTTCTAATTCCCGTTCCAGGTTTAAACATATTTACTATGTCATTCAATTGGACGAATGCATTTAATTAATTTAATTGGTATGAAACATATCAGAAAGCATTCAACCTAACGACAGTTTGCATTTACAATTTAGATTAAAATAATGACACTAGAATTTGCGAAATGCTGAACTTAAACGAAACTATTGAAACCCCTTGAGCATCAATACATTTGTCAATAGCCTTCTTCAGTTGACAAAAATTATTAAACACGGGTGTTCAGAGACATAAACACCATACGTAGGCAATGATGGAATATCATTATACATAGATCGATAAAAAGGCTGAGGCCATCTCGCTTTTATTGTTTGCATTTGAAATATATGATGTATAACATATATGAAGCAGATATGAAAGAAACTGGGCCATATATAATATAATGTCATTTTCCATGATAATAAAATGCAACAAATACAAATTGACTTGAAAAACTACAAAGTTTACAGTTGACTTAAAATTCATCTTAAATTCAGATCAATGAAATTAGACATTCTAAAATATTGGCAAATATTAAAGATAAATATTCTTGCAAAAGTTGAAAATTATCATGCCATTTTCTTTTGTAGTGACTACATACGGCGGAGGTTTTCGAGGTCTGATCGAATAAAATTATGGAAAACATGAAAATGTCTAGATATGCTCTAAATTATTGAAACTATTATGAGAACAATGCACCTACATCCTATGCATCGTTATTCAAAGTTGGCAGGGAAGATAACTTGTCTTAGAGAATTGGCGGATATCCTTTGATACCTTCAACATGACAGACATTTAAATGTACGATAGTGGATGATATGGGAATTTCAAAATCTCATTTAACGTCAGAATTTGTCAAGTTTTATGGTCATTATAATGATCTTATTTGCAAATACATTCTGTCATTAGACTGAGTGTTGCCTGATGTGTCCCTTACCAGTTATTTACACGCTGACCTGTTCTACATATTATTTTGTTTATCTGATCGGGTTAGAGATCTTATGACGTCTTTCCCGTGCGAAGGAAATAATTACTTCCCTTGGATAACTAGGTCCCACACCGTGTTTGTCCGGTTCTTGATTATGCATTGTGTAAGATTTATGAGACAGATCATTGTCCTTAATTCAACTATTCTTATTCACCACATTTTACGAAGTTTTCTCAAAATCGACATTCCAGGTCCACGAGTCGGCCCATTTTATTGAGCAAGATCTGAGAAGTCACGTGCATTCCGCGATGGATGTTTGGTATTGTGGATATGTTCTAATAAAGAATGGCCTTTTTTAAAATTTTAATTGCTTTTGACAAAGGCTTATATAATCGAGGACGTTAAGGCACGTTATGAAAATCTTTACTGGGATAAATTCTGTGGAAATTTGTGACATCATATTGGAAATAAGTATATCACTAAGAATACATAGTTAACTCCGATTTTCTTTTTATGCAAGTTTTATTCATACACAAACACAAAATTACCAAATATTAAACCACTGTTGAGTAGTTTGTGTCTAATCAACATGAATGTAAACTGGTGGTGTTATAACTATGTATCGAATGACGGTGACACGTGTGTAAACAATTTGAAAACTGTCTTAAATTAAACAAAATGCGGAATATTTGAAATACATGTCATGGGATATATGGAATATAACATATAAAATACTTAAATTTTTTTTTGATATTATGAAGATATTTTGCTTCCATTCATTGGCAATTTGTTTAACGGAATGAACAATTCATTTAGCATGTCAATCCGAGTTTCCTCTGTCATACATAGAAATAAAATTGCTAAGCAACACACTATCCCGCATATCAAAACAACTTTTATTAGCATATATTTCTATAATAGTACTTAGCGATTTGTGTCTTTACTGCTAGAATCATGTGCATATGAGATATATTATATCATGCTATCTTCGTTAAACAGTTAAACAGTGGAAGTAAAGGAAAAGGCGGGAAAGGTTTAGTGAGATATCCCAGTTCCATTACTTTAAATAATAAATGACACGATTATAGCGCTAATTCCCTGTAAATGTATTGTATTTGCCAACCTATTTTCATTTAAGATACATTCTAAACATTCGGGGTACTATGTTACTTTTGATTTTTTTATTACGAACTTTACATGTGCTATTTTTAGACGCCACGCGAGAACAGCTACATCAATTCAAGGGGTGTAACCAGATACCTAAATGAAACTCATTTATTTATAAGAGTAATAACTTTATAGAAGATAGTCGAGTTTATTATTATAAATAACGGTCAATAATGGAACATACGTGATTTACCACCGAAATTTTCCTCAGAGTAACCTTAACGTAACAGTCTGTTGTTTTTATAGTCACGAAAAATATTCATAGTATGATATATAAAAGTAGTGCAAATTATCGCGAGAATCATCAGTGACCTACCTCTCTCTCTCTCTCTCTCTCTCTCTCTCTCTCTCTTACGTGGCGCAACGCCTACTGTGACACGGGACTTTCGTTTTTAAATTAATACCTGAAGATTGTTACGTTCAGTTCTAATACCCGGTGCTTGGCGAAAAAAACCCCGGGTCTCTGCGAAACGATTGCCGTAACCACTACGCAACCAGTGGAATGGGGCTGTAAATCAACGGTCACACTAACAAAACATTGAATTCTAGAATAATAATAAATCAATCAATATTGAGCTTAATGATTTAGAAAAATGAATCAAATAAATCATTTAGAGTTCTTTACAATTTAGTGCGTGAGTGTGTCGTCGAATTGTCCTGAAATGATAAACTTGATATGTACATCACCGAATGGAAATAGGCTAACTACGTACCCGGCAACGTATGGTGCATTTCATACCATATAGTCAGAAGTGGGTGTTTGGTTTCAGGTTATTAATCAATTAGTATGAAGAGTGATATCCCAGTACACGTTTCACATGATTTTGAGACCCGTACTTTTTTACTGAAGGGTATATGTACGTTTATTACAAATAAAATGACAAATTTTAAAATATAATACATTCATCGTTGTAAACAGTTTGAACATGTAGTTTGCTCCTGTGAATACAAATATTCCTAACTATCCATTTATTCGATACTCGATTTTAAAGTTGTCCCGAATGCATAATCCATATCGAACTCCGTGTTGGAATGATTTGTCAAAAGACATTAAAATTCATCATTCTGATTGCAATGATTTGAAAAATCTTTTGTACAATTTTGAATCCTATACCTATAGTTACGTTAACTTAATTCTCAATTCACACAAGTAACTATAGCTGTATGCACAAGGAGTGGTATCCCAAATACCTTTCTCCTTAACATGTACATGTGCACAATGCGTCATGCCTTCGGGCTCCTTTGGTTCTCCAGCTCTCCAGAAGCTAAATGACAGAGGTAATCCGGTAGAATTCCAAACAAACTTCCTTTCAGTGTTATTGTAAGTAGCGCCAAGCCAAACAAAAGCCCCTAAATCAAAATAGCAAAGGAAATATATTTGACGAATACTATATGGAAAATTACTTGTTGTCAGAAAGACTTGCTTGGAAATTACTTCACCATAATCGCACGTGTCATTCCTTATTTGAAAAGACAACATGAATACGTGATACTGTCACCTATAACACGATTATTATAAATTACACATAATGCACTAAAAAAAACATTATTCCGTGTACTCTTAAAACACCAGTTCCATTGATGTGTTATCGATGAATATAAATACTTTCAAATTTAAGCAGCATTTTTACTTTCACGTAGCTTACATGTGGTAAACGTCATTGTTATTCTGCTGTATTGCGATTGTCTAGGATAATCATGACGTATATGATGTTGTTGATAATGAATACGTAGACAATAGGAGGGGGTGGCTTTTCATAACCGATTTATTCCATTTGAACAATATGAACAGATATGAACTTTGACATCCAGTATCAATTGTTGATCAGTGCCCTTTCTTTTCCAATACACAAAGGTAAAACAAAATACGCTGATTTGTCGATAAAAGCTGTTAATGAACACTTTGTCTCTAGGATGTTCCTCTCGGACTTTGATGAGATGAAAAAATTTACATGAATTGTTATGCATAATTTAACGTTTAAAAGAAACCAAAAAAAAAAAAAAAATAGAAAAGTATGTCGTACATGGCAATCACGTTTTATTCTTATGGGTTTGATCCCCATTCATATGACTTACCATTTGCTGAATAAGGGCTATATACGTTATTCACAATGAAATCGTTCTCTTTTTCTGTTTCAATTTCCACCAACGTACCACCTTGTTGTGAACATTTTTGCTAACAGAAAAAAAACAACACTACAAATAAGGAAATGTTTGATTGATTATATATTGTTTAACGTCCCGCTCGAGAATCTTTCACTCATATAGTTTGAAATTCAAATACTATATATATATATATATATATATATATATATATATATATATATATATACTCTAAAGCGCTCTACACTATACTAAAATGCAAATCAAAATCATACATAAAATACTTAATAATGCCAGATATCAATATCGCACAATGAACATTTGAAACTATGAAAGAAATAAGCTAGAGAAAATTAGAAATGAATTCATATTATAAAAATCATAAAATATGTGCTAGAAAAAACTTTTTTTTTGGATACCGTTCTTCGGCATACATATATATATACATATATATATATATATATATATATATATATATATATATATGAGCAAACGTTTTTCATCATCTCTAAAGCACACTTCCTTGAAATGTTTAAAATACCTGTGCATTTGTCCATGTCTGCTTTTCAAGTGAAAGGAAGTAGAAAGAATACTGGAAATACGCCCATTTCATGTCCCAGACTATCAATGAAATTTGATTAAAGTCACATACATTGTACATAATAAGTATAATTTCTATATAAATCCATACCTCTGGTATCCAAGGATCCTTGGTTTTGTATTCTTATAACAATTTTGAGATTTATCATTTTTCATTATCTTCAGTTTTTCACAAACAAAATGTTTTTACAATGCTTTTTTTTTTCTCTCTCTTTTTTTTTTTTTTTTTTTTTTTTGGTGAGGTTGCCTTAATGCGAAAGCAACTTAAAAGAAAAAAAATGAATTTATGCGTAGTGAAAAAAAAATGAAAAAATGAAAGAAATTAGCAAAAAGCATATGTGTTTTATTGTACACGAATATTAGTTAGATCTTAATTACATTTAACAAATACAATATTTGCTTGCAAGATACTGTAACAACTTTAATGAAAGACTGTAATTTGATTAGCATATGTACAACAATCTAGCATTACATATTCTTCTCTGATAAATTAAGATGAAAAAAAAAAACCGGAGGTCCCTTACCTTTGGACTCCAGAGTGGCTAATCTACTATATATATCCCCAGCATCTTTATATATTGACTGTTTGAAGTCCTCAAACATCTGCGTATTTGATAATCTCAGGTCTGTAAGTAGTCGCTCCTCAGCATCTGGACATTTGTCCTCATTGTTGTAGATTTTCTGACCATCAGCGGTTTGCGTTAACAAAGACATCAATAGTGGTAAAGTGATAGTTCTCATAATTATTTTAAGGATAATTTCTTTGTGTATCCAAATTACCTATACTGTCTATGTTTAAAAACAAAACAGTGCAGCTTACCATTGTTGGTGAACATTACCTATGTCAGTAGTGAAGGAAGTTCCAAATTACATTAAGCAAAATGACGCTAACAAAGAAACACAGTATATTACACACATTAAACCCTCTGGATATTATGATGCGGATGAATAAATCAGGCATAACGAAGATGATTTTCATAACATCGTACAATTGATGTAGGAAAGTGTATCATAACTGGTGAAATCAAATTCGGAATTATTATTTAGAAGGTAATTAAATTTTCTACTGAAACAGTCATTGGATGAATTCTTATTTTTGCAAAGGTAAAATATGATAATTCTCTTCTTACTGATAAACACACCTACAATTTACCAGATAATTTCCCAACATCTTATAAGGTATTTAGTTTTAGCTGAGCATTATTTTGTCCTTTAGTGGTACGCTGTATTCACTATGGAAAATTGATGATAACGACCAGTAACCAATCTCTCAAATCCTATAAAAATTTCAAAATGAGACTATGACGAACATAGAGCTAGGGAAACACCAAAGGTTGGATCAGGTGCCTAGGAGGAGTAGGAATACTCTGTTGATCGGTTACATCCGCCGTGAGCCCAATATATTTTTCAGGAAAACAGAATAAACCGTAGTGCAAATCAGTATGTACAGAATGTGAACAATCTATGCTCACAAACTTTTAGATTAGCGTCAATGAAACAGAACAAAATTCACTTTGACAAGATTCGTATTTATAGCATTTACGAGCTGAAGATTCGTATTTATAGCATTGGAAAGGTATTGAATAGAACTATTCAAAAGTATCATCATCCACAAAATCATGCAAAGCATGAAGAATAACTCGTAAAAACCACTTAGCATCTTGTGATTTCGAGTTAGGATTTCATATCGAGTTAAAGATTGAGTAAATCATCCCGTTATAACGAGTTAGCATCTAGTTACAGCATTATAACCTAGTTATATCTTTTAGTATATTTGAAATAAAAAAAATCCCAAATCAACATCCAAACGTATGACTTTTAAACACTTCATACGACCATTTCTTATGATACATTAAAGGCGAGGCTTTTTGACATCATAAACAATTGTTTCTTCAACAAAGAATAGAGATAGGAAACATCCCTATCTAATGATCAGCCGTTCCTTCAACAAAGAATAGAGATTGGAAACATCCCTATCTAATGATCAGCCGTTCCTTCAACAAAGAATAGAGATAGGAAACATCCCTATCTAATGATCAGCCGTTCCTTCAACAAAGAATAGAGATAGGAAACATCCCTATCTAATGATCAGTCGTTCCTTCAACAAAGAATAGAGATAGGAAACATCCCTATCTAATGATCAGCCGTTCCTTCAACAAAGAATAGAGATAGGAAACATCCCTATCTAATGATCAGTCGTTCAAAAATTATTTTGTTAAACACGACTCTGACTCCACGTAGAAGTACTCTGAAGGTGGTATTAAAAAGATGCTAGAGTTCTTCATTGACAATATTTTCGTAGTTTTTGGTGATCGGGTCTTCCAACACTCTGTTGGAATTCTTATGAGCATAAATGTGCTCCTTTATTAGCTGACCTATTTTTGTATTCTTATCGAGCAGACTTCATTTAAAAACTTCTACATGAGCAGATAAATCTCTTGCTATGGCCTTCAATTCGACATTTAGATATATCTACGACGTTTTATCTATCAACAATGATCACTTTCAGTCATATATCGATTCGATATATCCCAGTGAACTTGAAATACAAGAACTTGATATCAAAGACACCACAGAGTCTTCCACATCTGCTTCGTACTTAGATAGTGTACTTAAAATAGATGCTGACGGCAAAATAACAACTCAACTTTATGACAACCTGGATGATTTCAATTTCTCCATCGTCATCTTCCCTTATCTAAGTGGCAATATTCCATCATCACCTGTATATGGTGTTTATATGTCCCAACTGATTCGATTGATTGATTGATTATTTATTGCTTTCCGCCACACTTAACAATTTTTAGTTGTCTGGTGGCGTTCAGTTTTTTGTTTTTTTTTTTTGGTGGAGGAGAGAATTCAGATACAATGTACCTGGGAAGACACCACCGACCTTCCGCAAGTAAACTGGCAAACTTGCTCACATAACGCCGCGGCCGAGTCAACTAATTCGATACACAAACCTTGTTCTGCATATGATCAGTTTTAAATTGTGGCAGACTACTGACAAAGAAGTTGATATTACAGGGGTTTGTACAATCTCGTCTATAGTCAGCATTTCGCAATTTTTATGGTCGTTATAACGAACTAGTTTGCCAGTACAATTTACCTTTAGGTCAAATGCTGTCTGATGTGTTTCATACCTATTGTTAGGCCGTTATTGGCACACTGATTCTGACTACGGATTACTCCGTTTACCTGATCGGGATGTAGGGCTCACGGCGAGTGTGATCGGTCGACAGGGGATACTTTCTCCTCCTAGACACCTGATCCCACCACTGCTATGACCAGACGTCCGTGCTTGCCCATCTCTCTGATTTGTATTTGGTATAGGAATTACGAGATTGAATACTGTTAGCCTTTTTGATGCAAACACCAACTTACTTACCTTCAAACCCTTCCTACTCGTAGATACGCTAATGTATTATACATATGTACACTTTATGGGATGACGTCAACTTCTTCATCGTAGAATGTCCATATTTATATATCAATATTCCATTTTCACCTGCATGTGGTGTTTATGTCTCTTAACTGATTCGATAATCTAGAGATTGTTCTGTATATGATCATGATTTAATCAAGGCATGCTACTGAAAATAAGATGGTGCTACAGGAGTTTGAACAGTCTTTTTAGAAGTCAATTTGCAATTTCTATGGTCGTTCTAATTTGGAAATACAACCTGTCATTCTGTCGAATGATACGGTTGTTTGATACCAATTATAAAGTTGTTTTGACATACCGATTACTATTCCTAAGCACGTGAAACACCCGTGGAGTTACTAGGGGTTCGTGTTTGTCCTATTTTTAATTTATATGATTTATGATATTGATCTGCCATGAGCTTATCAGTTGAGTTTACATTTATCACTACAGGACGGGGCGACTATGCCATGATTTACTGATGAGTACTAAAACTTATTTATGGGAAACAGATGGTATTGAATACAGCTTACTTGTATGTTTAAAGTTGACACTGATAATATTTGTTTTTACTAATTGATACCAGTATTTACTGTACTTTGTACTGCGAATTTTCATATGGACTGACAGGTGCTTAGGAAACTGTGCAATACTGATAAAACTGTAACTAATGTTCTCCTTGCCGAAAGTGTGAAAATAGAGTGGTGACAAAACCGACATGACACAGGTGTTTTCAAAAACATTTCACTGAAAGCAACATTCTTAAAGAAGTAAGATTACACCACCGTAAGTTTTATAATGTATTTTATTCAATGTCAAAATCAATGCGTTGTTCAAAATAGGTTTATACTTCATGTATCTCAAAGCAAATGATTACAGCAAGAATGTTTCACTAATACAGAGATGCCACCATCCATGGACATGTGACTTACTCTATTAACTCACACCACAAATTCGAGAGCCCTTTCTTTTGTCAATTTACACTTAACAAATGATGTAGTTCTGAATACCATAGAATTTTATCATATTGAGAACTGGGATCAGCACAGTCAACACCTAATTCAAATCTCTCCTAAGTAAAGCATGCGCTCACAACTGAGAATGAAAATGTTAAAAAAATGTAATGAATTACAATTTGAAAAAACATTTGGAGATTTCAGTGTCAAAACCGGTTGGAAATATATTTCTTTCAAGCGCATGTCGCTTCAACAAATCTTTGCTCAGTTTCTCTTTTAAAACGACTGTGTTATTTTCAAAGGCCACTACAAAGACTATTTTTCTCACAACATCGAGTTGAAATTCATACTTTCCATTAGCATTTTTCTTTAAGTATTTTTCCTCTAAATCACGAAGACTTGAATCAAAATCATGTAAAAACTCATTATGATCATCTGTCGGGTACACAGCTGTAGCTAGAAGATGAAGAAATTCTTTATCAACTTGCTCAATATCAAGCATACCACCAGAAAGAGCAGTATACGCTAAGAATAAAAACATTCTCTTTTCTCCAATATGTGTGGCCTTTTGTAAACATTTCACTTCTTTTCTAATCCGGGATACTGGAAACTGCATAAATTTGCCTGCTTCATGGATTTCATTTTGGTCCCGCATTTTGCTGATCCATGCCACACAAGTGGGAAATCCAATACACTTACAGGTTTCAGAACCAATAATTGTTGATTTGACCTCATTTCGCATGAAGAGATCATGTGCCTGTGCATTTTCTTCATCCCTAATATCATTTAGGTTTAGGTGCTCTGTTAAAATGTGGTTTCTTTCTTCTTCGCTTAATTTATTTAAATCTACATGAGATTTAAACGACATTTTATCAGAAAATGTATCTGGATATTTTTCCCATATATAAGATGGCACAGTGACAATGATATCAGATGACTTGGCGTTCTGGTACAGATCTTCTACTTTAGAAGCGACGGTCTTAATTTCATCCTCAGTCTGAAGTACATAAAAAATGTCATCTAATATAACCAGTTTTATATTGCTTAAACGCTTTAACTTTTTAAAATCCAATGTATCGTACATCCAGCATATCTCAGATCCTTTTATGTTTTCTGCTAATTGTTTTGCTAAATGTGTTCTTCCAGATCCTTCGATCCCTATCAAGGCGACAAAACGATTATTTTCAAGACAGGAATGAGCTTGATGATATTTTTCACTCGAGGAAGTGATCAATGGAACATCTTCCTCCCCATCACGTTCTCGACTTTGATGATCTGAAAAAAAAGCCCAATTTTTTCACGAAACATTTTTTTTTCAAAATAAAATTCCAAATAAATGAGAAATTATCCAGGCAACATATGTACATATGCATGGTATATATACTGAACAAAACAAGAAAGGTACATATGTAAGTGTACAAATTTGTTTTACTTTCGTTCGAACAAACTTTTTGACAATAAATGTCCTATATAACAGAGTTAAACTCCATTCTATTGTGATGAAAGAATCCCGATTATTCAACCGTAAAGCCCTTTAACTGACAGTGAGTACAATGGGTAGAAGCCCGTGCTATACACAGTTTGACCACGTGTATTCGCAAAATTCTTTTCAGAGAAAATCCTTGCTGTTAGTCAAAAAAGAAAATCAAAACTTTCGTTCATTAAATGCGATTTTTTAAATGCCCCGATTGTCTAAAGAAAACCGTGAACGCTGCGTAGGGATGCTCCAAGCAGGCATGTCCCAAAACGCTGTTGCAGCAACAGTCGGAACGTCTCAGAAGACTATCAGCCTTCTTTGGAGACGTTTCCAGACCACTGGATATACCTATTACCGGCCCCGCAGTGGAAGAGTAACCACCCCTAGGGAGGACAGATTTTTAACTGCGGTAGATTCAGTTCAAAATGCTTCGGGGAGGAGGATTAGCTCTCAGACGGTGCGAAACAGACTGAAGCGTTGCGGTTTGAAAGCCCGTAGACCGTACAAAGGAACAGAACTGACAGACCGGCACAAGGCCTCCCGACGGAATTGGGCGCGGCACCATTTGCACTTTCGGGTGCAAGACTGGTCCAGAGTTCTCTTTAGTGACGAGTCTCGTTTTAGTTGAAATTTGCGGCTGGGAGAACCCGTGTCTGGAGGAGACGTGGAAAGCATTTTGCTGGTTGCTGTGTGACAGAAATAGACATATTTGGGGGTGGTAGTGTAATAGTTTGGGGGGAATTTGTGGTGGAAACCGAACAAGACTTGTTGTAGTGAACAGTACCGTAACATCTCAAAGATATAGAGATGAAATTCTCTCCCCCGTTGTACTGCCATATCTGCGCACCAATGGCCCCGGTCTAACATTCCAACAGGACAACACAACAGCTCACACGGCTCGAACAACAAGAGAATTCCTAAACTAGAACAACGTTGATATGCTAGACTGGTCCTCAAAATCTCCAGATCTCTCGCCAATCGAACATGTTTGGCACGAGTTAGGTAGGAGAGTAAGGATGCGCAGACCCCAGCCTCAGAATCTCTTGCAACTGGCAACAGCACTAGAGGAGGAATGGAATAACATCCCGGGGCATGTAATTCAACGATATGTATCATTTATGCGTAGAAAGTGTGTCGCAGTATTGAATGCAGGTGGTGGCCACACACGGTACTGACTTGTGAAATTCCATTCTGACCCCAGGGTAGATCAAAAGAGTGTTCTAAACCCGTGTGTTTCTAAAAGTGACTTTTTAAAAAAGAATATTGTCAAACATTGGTACCTTGTCATCATAACCAAATACTGTTTTGATCCTTTGACTTTAAATAAATTGACAACAAATTATTCATGCTATACCTTTTTTTTGGTTCAGTATAGTATCTTTCACTGATATTTTTATAATTATTGAAACAAAATATAATAAAAATCGCTTCCATCCTTTCAATAGATATAGAATTGCGAGAATAATGCTCTACCGCATATGATATGAATACTTTGACAATGGCATTTGGTATTGCTGCTGGAATGATTATGAAAATTATAATAATGTTGATTAATGAAATAGTCTTTACATGAAGAAGCACAGATTAGACTTGATAAGTCAGCCAGATATACTACTGATTTTTCCTCTTCCATTTTCTATTTTAAAAGTCTTTCAACTTGATATATATTCAGTTACATATAAATGGCATGTACGGTGTAGTTAAGAGTTTAGAATTGGAAATTGCTGTCTCAGTAAAACCGTGGTTAACTGATACATAATGGCTATCATGGGCCGGCAATAATCGATGTTTCCAGTAATATTAATAAATCTAGTTTGTCTTTTTATTAAATGTGTTTGATTGATTGATTGATTGATTATATATTGTTTAACGTCCCACTCGAGAATTTTCACTCATATGGAGATATCAAATGTGTTTGAAATGTGCCTTTGTTCATTTCGAATTGTTGATTTAAGTCATACTTAAAATACCGCAAATAATTCTATTTACTTACGCTGTCTTCTCACAAAGAAGAGTGTGATGACTCCAATGATAAAAAGAATCAATGCAAAACCAGTTGCTCCCAATATGTACATTGTGGGTTGATTGATTTCTGTGGTGTAAGTATTGTTTGTGCCAATGCTTCCATCACTGAAATTTAAATATAATGTGTAATTACCTTTTTACATAAATACTGTAGCGAGTAATCAATATTTGATTATTCCATCAAACTGATAGATTCCAAAATGAATGCAAACATCAACACAATGGCGGAATACTTGTTCGATGTTCCTGCCATTAGCTCATAATATCTAGTCAGCAGCAGCAGCTAAGGGTGTGGGACAAATTTAGATCTGTAATTTACAAACCATTACTGACTTCTCATGGCCAAGCGCCTACTGAAATCGAGATCGTATAGTAATGAGAAGGCTCCAGGCATTCACAAGATACCACTTGACTTTAAACGTCACTTTAATGGTATTATAAAATCAAATCAGACGAAATACAGACTTTAGACTGGAGAAACCCCGGTAACATCAACTTGTTTATTAGTTGCCTGCCTCGATTTAAAACTTATCATATGCAGAACAAGCTCTTGTGTATTGAATCAGTTGAGAGATATAAGCACTATGTGCAGGTGATAATGGAATATTGCTACATAGATCAGTGACGTTGACGGTGGAGAATGTGAAATCATCCTGTTTGTCATAACACTGAGTTGTCAAGCATCTGCTTGCAATGAAATAACTAAGCAAGAAGCAGATGCAGAAGACGTTATGGTTTGATTGTTTGTTTGTTTTACGTCCCGTCGAGAATTTTTCACTTACATTGAGACGTCATCAGTTGTAGGTGAAATACCACTTTAGACCTATGCTTAGCGCTTAGGGCCGTAGCAGTAAAGGTTCTTTAACATGCCTTCGCCTACCGTGATATGGGACCTCCGTTTTTAAGGTTATATCCGAAAGACCAGTGATTCTCACTTTTAAATGCCGAGAGTTTGGCGAAGGAGCAATCACTACCTATTTTTTGTCTTAGGTTTGACACGAGCGGGCTTCGAACTCACGATCTCTATTTTTACATCTTAGGTTTGACGCGGCCATGGCACAAGCCGGGTTCGAACTTACAACCTCCCGGTTACGAAGCGAACGCGCTAACCACCGAGCTACCGCGACCGGTAATGGTGTCTTTTATTTCACGTTCAAGAGGATATATCGAATCGACATGTCAATGAAAATTATCATTATTGATAGATCAAACGGTGTCGATATATCTGAATGTCGAATATTTCAAGGCCACAGCAAGAGATGATCACAAAGACTACGAAGATATTGTCAATGAGGAACTCTAGCATATTTTTAATATCAACTTCAGAGTACTTGTGCGTGAGTGGTATTCAACAAAATATTTCTTTGGATGACTGATCATTAGATATGGATACCAATTTTGTTGAAGGAGCAACTACCTATGATGTCAAAAAGTCTAGTTTTCAACAATCTTATCTTTAATTTATCGTAAGTATAGAAATATTAAAATCTCGTATCAGACAAATTACAATAAAAGTGCGTATCGTCTTTCCTTCCGTGTTTAATCAACCAGAAATTATTCAATCGGTTACATGAGGAATGTGTATTGATTCCAGCTGACAAAGCTTGTAACAATATTGTTTTTCTTGTAAGGTTTATTAGTACAATTTAATTTAAACGAAGTTAGCTTTAATTCCATATTTCGTAATCCAATCTAAGTTCCTTTTCCAAAGAAGAAATTCTTTAAAACCTTCATTCAGTTTTAAACACGTCTGATATTCCAGTAAATGGAAAGATTGAATATGAATTACCATACCTAT
Source organism: Ostrea denselamellosa (assembly GCA_024699665.1). Lineage (NCBI taxonomy): Eukaryota > Metazoa > Mollusca > Bivalvia > Ostreida > Ostreidae > Ostrea > Ostrea denselamellosa. Next base: position 608,419 of record JAMZEH010000036.1, on the reverse strand, counting down.
CATGAATTCCAAAACAACACAAACCCCCCCCCCCCCAAACAGAGATATTTTGCAGGATCCAATAAATGTTCTACCAGCTCCATAGATCCGGGTTAGAATAAGTCCTTAGTACCCCTTGCCATACGAGACAAATAAATAGAGCAGTCCTTCGGTTGAGACTGTAAAAACCGAGGCCATGTGTTACATCAGATGTGACACGATAAAGATTCCCCCTGCTCAAAGGTAGTAATCGCCAACCATAGGCCTAAATTTTGCAGCCCTTCACGGACAATGGTGATGTTTCCATATGAGTGGAAAAAATCTCGAGCGGGATGTTAAACAGTATATAATAAACCAATCATCCGATGGAATGCTAGTTTTTGTTGATCAACTAGATGTTACTTGAATTTAAGATAGGTATTTTCTTTTCCCTATTATAGAAATCTGTATAATAAACACATTCACAGGCTGTGATTGTGGAATAGCCCTTTTATCCAAACAATATATAATCAATCAATCATATGTCGATTTGATATATCCAAATGAATTCGATATAAAAGACACCACAGAGTCTTCCATAAATGCTTCGTATTCTAACATTTACTAAAAATGGATGCAAACTAAAAATACTTTATGAAAACGAGATGAATTCAGCTTCTCCAATGGCACTTTCCAATATTTGTGCTGTAATATTCCATTATCACCTGCATATGTGGTGTCGGTGGCCTGGTGGTTAGGCTGTTAGACTCTCGACCGAAAGGTTGCGAGTTCGAGTCCTGGCTGCGGCAGGGCCGATGTTGTCCTTGGGAAATTCACTTTACACAAATTTCCTCACTCTACCCAAGTGTAAAAGGGGTACCTGGCTATAGACAGTGAAAGATATTGTTAGAATGTTAGTGCTCTAGCGCCTTAACGGCAGCTTGCACTGAGAAATCTCTGGAATGGTATAAGGTCTGCTGAGGTAATAATGTATTGTGAAGCGCTTTGAGCAGCATATGCTGGAAAATGCGCTATATAAAAAGTAATCATTATTATTGTATTATTATATGGTGCTAGTGTCTCTAAAGTGATTTGATACGAGATTGTTCTGCGTATAATCAGGTTTTAGATAGAGGCATGCTGTTGACAAATAAGTTGATGTTACAGGGGTTTCAGAAGTCTCGTTTATAGTCAGCATTTCACAAATTCTATGGTCATTGGAACTATTTGGTTTGCCAACACAAACTGTCATTGCGTCAAGTGCTATCTATAGTGTCCTATACCAATTGTTATTTACATACTGATTTTGACTATGGATTACTATGTTTACCTGATCAAGATATAGGGCTCACTGGATGTGTGACCAGTCAACAGGGGATGCTTACTCCTCCTAGGCACCTGATCCTACCGCTGGTTTGTCTTGGGGTCTCTGTTTGTCATTCTCTTGACTTTGTCTTCTTTATAGGATTTTGAGATTGACCAGTGTTCATTATTGTCACCTCTTCATCATTATAATCCCACCCTGGAACTGGACTATCTACGCATAAATCTTAATTGTGATTTAGAATTCCATGGGCAATAAAAGCATATATTCAGGTTTTTTTACTAGATTTCCAAAAGTGGAAACGCTTTTTAACCATTGTAGCATTAACAGGTTTAATCACAACCCCTAAGGCAAAGCGAGGTTGGGAGCACAATAGCACACTGTTTGTTCCCTAACCCTCTTCCCCTACCCCTAAAAACTCTACCTTCCAATTTTGATAAAAGTATGAAAAATTATTGTGTAGCTATTGAATGAAAAGGTAAAAATTGTGCACAGTGATCAATCGCATTAATCCTGTAAAGAATACACAGTCACGAGCAGGATAAATGCGGGCCCTGAAAACACCAAGGTAGGGTCAGGTGTCTAGGGGTAAGTACCCCATGTCGACCAGTCACACACCGTGAATGATAAAAGTTTTACAAATTCTCAAATGACTACGACGAACTAGAGAATATCCAAGTTGGGTACCTGAGAGACCTAATAAAACCAGGATAGTTATCACAGAAATAGTCTCCATTTCTCTATTTAAAAATGTTTGAAGATCAGATCATTCCAGGTAAGAGTTAATGACCCACCTGTCATTTATTGAAATCACACTGTACAATATGAATTATCTAGCTCTGCAGAATTTAAAAGTTTTTTACCTCACATTGTAATTCTTCAACCGGCATGAATGTTCTGCAAGTAACAAGGATAAATTTAGCTACAGGTTATCCAATGTTAATAAATGAATTCGTTTAACATTAAAGGGATAGTATAATAACTCATTCTGGGGGTTTTATTCTCACTCCAACTTATTCTTTTTAATAGGGTGAACGATGTTCGATTGAGAACAATGGTTACTAAATGATAGAGGTCGAGGTCAAACGTTCGCAAATTTCATCGAAGAAATCTAACAGATTTTATAGAAAGCGGAAAAATTTTAATGGCACGAAGATTTGACTGTGTGCATAATTTGGTTTAAAATTACAATATCTCTTTCATCTACTGTGAAAATCCTATGTTGAACTTCAGAATAGTAATGAAGAAGTGTATAGGTAAATAATTGGTTGATTGATTGATTGATTGATCGTTGTTTTCCGCCACACTCAACAATTTTTCATTTATCTGGTAGCGTCCAGTTTTTATTGGTGGAAGAGAGAAAATGTACCCGGGAAGAGACACCGACCTTCCGAAAATAAACTGGCAAACTATATCGGCGCGAACGAGAATGGAACCCGCACCCACTAGAGGTGAGAGGCCTTATGATTTTGAGCGCGTTGCTCTAACCACTTGGCCACGTAGGCCCCTGCGGGTAAATAGCACTTTGGTCTTATTACCAGCGCATCCAAAGTTTCGGCTTAATCTACACAATCATGGGAATATTTTTCATGTGAACAATCGCTATTTTAAAGATTGGCAAACCTTAAGCATTCGTTTTCCACTTTTATTTAAATAAATTGATATAGATTAGCATACAATAATAATATCCATAAGATTTTGAGATTTATCGTTTACATTAACTACCTTTAGGTATAGCAATGGGGTTATAAAGCGACGAGGACAGGCAAACATTAAAACACTTGAAATTCTCGGATGCTGATCTTTTGAACACGTATGATTATTTGACAAACTATGTGACAATATGTTCAGTGACGTTTACATGATACAGAAGAATTAATAAGTTTTATACAACAAGTAATTAATAAGTTTTATACAACAAGTAATTATTAAGTTTTATACAACAAGTAATTATTAAGTTTTATACAACAAGTACGGAGTTAGAGCCAGTTATTTGCATGCATTATTTGTTTTCTGTTCAGGTTGTGATTTGTCCAATGAATGAAAATGCTTTGATTGTTTTGTCCCTTTTGTCAATATTATGAAATATGGAAGTAATTTCAATAAATTCTAAAACCTACAACACGTGTTTTTACTGTGTATCATACTGTGATTATAGAATTTAGTAGATGCGGACATATTTGTAAAATAATTTGATTTGGATTTGGATTCTACGGCATCTTCCGTCATACGTGAATATTAATTCAAACTTGTACTTCGATATACTGAATAAACAAACTTCACTAAACCACACTTTTGTACCAGTAACAATTATCAGCAACAAAATTATGGTGTCTTTACTGGCAATTTATGAATTTAAACATAAAAAGTTAAAAGGGATTATAGTGAATACTGAACTAAAATTCTATGAATAAATGTAACTTACTGGTATGAACATCATTTGATCGATAACTCGATAATGGGCACGCCTCTCCATTGCATGGTGTGGTATGAAGCATCTCTGCTCCTGAATTGTAAACTGGACATCTGCCTACACGTATTTAGATAAACTGTGGGTAATACTGATTATCGAATGTTATTATTTTTTTATACAGCAATTACTTCCGTGAATAAATAGCTGGGGTACGAAATGACTTATAAGTAAGATAATGTTGAGAAGTATACCAAGCATCGTAAAAGGATGAATATCCCATCATCACCACCACAATCATTGCTGATTATTTACATGTACAAATATTTTGTAAGCGATAAACTTGGGTTCTTAGTATTTGTTTATCTGCCGGATTACACACAGAAATACACACATGAAAATTGTCGGCGAGGCTAATGAATATACAGGCGCCGTTTGTTGCCATGTGATAAATATATTTATCTGGTGACGGCGACATCAAATTATCTGGCAGTTCTCATATAACTATCTTATTTGACGGCCGGCAGATGGTTATATGGCGAGTCGCCAGATATTTATATGACGGCCGCTTGATAACTTTAACTTGTTTGGGGTCGTCAGATATTCAGGTAATTGAGAGGTAATTTCTTTGGTGACTGCCAGAAATTTATTTCACGCACCAGATGAGTATTCATTATTCCAAAAGCTTATTCATAGAATATTTTATCCCTTGGCATCATCTGGCTTCCGTAGGAATAGACTACATGTAGTCTGTCTCTCAACCAACGAAAGAAATGTAACAGTCGGGCAACTTTAAATGATACTTTTCACTGAGTTGCAATTATTATATTTAAAATTCAAGTCATTACATTTCAACAGCCTTTGTTGCGAAACCAAGATCTCAATATTTTTCTTAGGTCATGTTGATGGTTAAATACATATCGGCTATTCATAAAATCAAATAGGCATATCGCCTTAAACCGATATCTCTTGTTTATAAAATCACAGAGACATATCGCCTTCAAACCATGTCGCTTATTTATAAAATCAAACAGATACATGTATACCGCCTTCAACCCATATCGGTTCAGCACACAGCCATCCAATTCGTTCAAACTCGTCTTTTAAGCAATGAAATCTTTCCGATGAACTACAGGCAGACCTTGCCGCTTTTTCCCAGTGATCGTATGGACACTGAATTATACTTATATTCCACATTTTGACGTCCAAATATAAATCGAAAGTTGATGTCTATATTGAGGATTTCCAGTTTGTTACACAACGCATTTAAATCGATGGTTCCTTCTTATCGAATAAAGTATTTAAATTATCGTGTTTATCTAGAACTCCTACAGAAAATTTCAATACGAGTTGATAGCAACATTGCACAACCTGTTCTTAAAATAGAATATCTTAATAAGTGGCATAATGGCGAATCTAGAAAAGGAGTTTACGATAGTTACAACTCCCTTTCCCTACCCTCATATGAATATCTTCAATACAAACGGTCATTTTTGCCGTTTGGGGTCTTCAGTGTTGTTTGTCAGAAAAAGATATCAATTCGTCGCCTAGCATAGATCTCTCTAGATAATTATAGATTTAACTGGGTGTATCAGACCTGTGGTATTTACTTGTTCTTTATATTGTGTAGGCTGTGAGTCACATAAGCGTCTACACGTGGTACTTCGAACAAGTTTACGCATGCCCCTTCGCGAAATTATGTTGGCGGAAGCTTCAAAACGCCGGGCCAAACCTAAAAAAAATAATCGAACGTTGATGTTAAAAAACTCCTTGAAATCTTGCAAGGCATAATATAGACGATAATTATAAGCTCAAATGGAATTGTTTTGATAGGTACAGGATATCAGCACACAGGGTTTTGACACAATCTGAGCAAACCGGTATATGTTGTATAATACGGTGTAAAGGGAATTAACAAAACCGACATTAATTGTCGGTTGCTCGCTTCAAACTCTTAAAATTTCGGTATTAATCACGATAATGCATTAAAAGTATTCTCAATCGAACACCAGAATATTGTTCTTTATTGACATACATAAAATGTTTATCTGACTTCACAGAAACAGTTTTTTGAAATAAGTCAAACTTTTTTTTCGTGCAGTTTTCCTTCATTACGTTGCTTTTTACACAAACATCATCAATTGCAGTCCATCTTAGGCTTACCTTTAAAAAACATAATTACTTGTGGTCACCCTCGCAGTATTTAAATGACTCTTGATCATCTGTTTCAGAAGATCAGAAATGTTATCACGAGCTAATTCGCATTAACCTCCAATTTAAACAGGTCAACCATATTTAACCGGTAAAGTTCCGCAGAACAAATAATAATATTGTCCAATTGTCTTACATCTTTTAAACTTATGTCATTCAGTGGTGAACACCCACATTGCATTGAAATAACTCAGAGGTTAATACCTGGCGAAAACGAATCTAAACTGTAATCTAAATGAGACTGTTGGTGGATTGGGCAGGGTCGAGGTCCAACTGACAGTAATTGATAGTTTTTAAAAAAAATCTTAGCACTGACAGTACTTTGGGACAGTACTTCTCTCTTAAGTTCGTCATTACCGATTATACAAAAACAATGCTACAAAAATTGTACTTTTTCTAGGTACGTCAACAGTATATGTGAGATCGTCAGCACGTTTCAGAGACCGTAGACACAGTGATAGCTTCCAGTGAACATGTGCAAGATATTTGAGAAAATATCCCAAAATCTGTATCACAAAAATATCCATGCTGTTTACGATTATAGTAAACTATTAATGGTGTATTTTATGAATCGCCTTGGTGCAAATGATTTCTACCATAATTTGTCTGAGCAATAAAATACATATATAGAGAAGCACTATATAATTGACGCAGAGATTGCCTTCTCAAAAAAGAAAGTGTTGAAGTGTTTCGTCCCTGGCAGCGTTAAATGTAACAACAATAATGTCCTTACTGTTTTGATATCAAAATTAATTGGTTAATTAACATCTTGTCTCAAATTAGCAACATTAAAACGTATGATTTTACAACACTTTACACGAGCATACCATCAATTAAAGTCTAGACATTTTGACATCATAGACAGTTGCTTCGTCAACAAATATGGCAAAGGCAAATATTCATATCTAGTGATCGGGTCATCCCAAAAATTATTTTGTTCAACACCACTCTGACTCCACACACTTTCAAGTTGATATTAAAAAGATGCTAAAGTTCCTCATTGACAATATCTTCGTAGTCTTTGGTGATCGGGTCTTCCAACATTCCGTTGGAATTCCCATGGGCACGAATTGTGCTCCTTTGCTAGCTGACCTATTTTTATATTCTTATGAAGCATAATTTATTCAAATGCTTCTACATGAGAAAACAATTTCTTTTTGTGGCCTTCAATTCGATATTTAGATGTATCGACGACGATTTATTTATCAACAATGATCATTTTCATTTATATATTGATTCGATATATTCCAGTGAACTTGATATAAAAGACACCACAGAGTCTTCCATAACTGCTTCGTACTTAGATTGATGCTGTTGGCAAACTAACAAGTCAACTTTATGATAAACGGGATGATTTCAAGTTCTCCATCGTCAGCTTCCGTTATCTAAGTGCCAATATTCCCTCATCATTTGCATATGGTGTTCATATCTCCCAACTGATTCGATACGCAAGAGCTTGCTTGGCACTTGCGCCCATCTCTCTGATTTGCGTTTGTTATAGGAATTACAAGAATGAATATTGTTAGTTATCATCACCTTGACATCTTGTATTCTTTACATGGGGTAATACGAACGTGTTTGGTGTCATGTATCCCCTACGTGTTCGATCATTTTCTCCTATATAACGTATCATTGATTCATTGATAGATTAAATATTGTTTAATTTCCCGCTCGAGAATCTTTCATTCATATGAAGATGTCACCATTGCCGGTGAAGGGCTGCAAATTTAGGCCTATGCTCGGCGCTTATGGCCTTTGAGCAGGGAGGGATCTTTTATGTGCCACACCTGCTGTGACACGGGACCTCGGTTTTTGAGGTCTCATCCGAAGGACCGCCCCTTTTAATCGCCTCTTACGACAAGCAAGGGGTACTGAGGATCTATTCTAACAACCTGGATCCCCACGGGGTTAGTTATATATATATATATATATATATATATATATATATATATATATATATATATATATATATATTCTCTTTCCAAAACCCCAACCCATACCTCCCCATTATCCAGTCTATTCCGCTTATATTGTAATGGGGGAACGTTCAATATTACCGATGCTGAACTGTAGAAATAATGTAACGGAGGATTTATTTTTACTTCCGTATAACAGACAGCTGGATATAATCGAGTTGAATATAAGTGGATTAGACGGTATGTGCTTTTTTAAAAATCTTTTGATCCCTCGTGACATTAAAAAACACTATCATACGAGAGAGAGAGAGAGAGAGAGAGAGAGAGAGAGAGAGAGAGAGAGAGAGAGAGAGAGAGAGAGAGAGAGAGAGAGAGATCATGACGACGTTCAAATGTTGTCAAGTATTATAACTAAGAATAAAGTTTAAATCTGTTCCCTCTCCATCAAAATATAATTACACAAACGCAACGATCATATACTGATCAAATACGAAACGCATTATGGCATGAACAATCTCTGCGAGTTCACCAGAATGAACGTGGCCTAACTCCCACTAGTTACTGTCCAGTGTTGATCTGTCTGTTTTACAATTTGATTTTGCCGTCTACTTTCTGTAACAGTACCTTCATTAGCATTTTTTTTTTTATTATTTACAGTTTATTTTTTCATCATTTATTATTTTCATTTCATCGTTCATAATTCCCATACTTAGTCTCAATTTTTTTTGCATGCATATACTATACTTCAACACCAGTATTTATTTAATTTTTTTTTTACTATTCTACATTTCTGTATTTTATCTTTTTATTTTTTATTCATCAAGTTCAACCAGTTATATAGCTTCACACCTCCAGACGCGAATTACTTAAAATGACTGTCATTAGAACGAGCTAACTCGCTTAATCATATTGATTAGTTAACCCGTTGTTTGTTTATAACTCACTCTAGCGTGCGAGTTAATTTGTTCATCGCAGTCTTGGCGGTCGTTCTAAACCGACAGTGTGTTATCACGCCTGTATTGCACTCTATAAATTCAGTATATAGATGTTCTGTTTGTTTTTAGGTTTCAGTATTAGTTAGTATTTATTTAGTTTCATTTCTATATAAAGATTCTGTCGACCTGAAGGAAGGGACAGGTCGACCCTGAAACATTTCGTATTGTTCGTTCGTTTGTTTGTTTGTTTGTTTATAGCCGCCTGAGCAATTTTTCAGCTATCCGGCGACTGTCACCATTACCGGTGACAGGGCTGCAAATTTAGGCCTATGCTCGGCACCCAGGGCCTTTGAGCAGGGAGGGATCTTTATCGTGCCACACCTGCTGTGACACGGGACCTCTGTTTATACGGTCTCATCCGAAAGACCGGCACCCACGTCCCACAGTGGGATTCGAACCCCCGACTCAAGGATCATCAGATCTTTGAGCCCGACGCTCTAACCACTGCGCCACGCGGGCGGCTTTCGTATTGTTCGTGTTGTTAGTCAATTTTAGTGTTTTATATATCCTTATCACGGTGGCTCAGTGGTAGAGCTCTCGCCTCGTGAACGGAAGGTCGTGAGTTCGAGCCCCGCTCGGGCCGGCCGCGTCAAACCTAAGACGTTAAAATAGGTAGTGATTGCTCCTTCGCCAAGAGCTCGGCATTACGAAGTGAGAGTCACGGGTCTTTCGGATGGGATCTTATAAACGGAGGTCCCGTGTCGCAGCAGGTGTGGCTCAGTGGTAGAGCTCTCGCCTCGTGAACGGAAGGTCGTGAGTTCGAGCCCTGCTCGGGCCGGCCGCGTCAAACCTAAGACGTTAAAATAGGTAGTGATTGCTCCTTCGCCAAGAGCTCGGCATTACGAAGTGAGAGTCACGGGTCTTTCGGATGGGACCTTATAAACGGAGGTCCCGTGTCGCAGCAGGTGTGGCACGTAAAAGAACCCTCACTGCTAAAAGCCATTAGTGCTAAGCATAGGTCTAAATTTGCAGCCCCGTCACCGGTAATAGTGACAGTCGCCGGATAGCTGAAAAATTGCTCAGGCGACTATAAATAAAACAAACAAACAAACAAAACCTTATTGATTTGACTTCGAGTGTACATTTAGATCCGACACTTAGGATATTAAGTAACACCTTCCGGCCCGATTTTAGTTTTTATTTCCCATACACAAGGACGTTTGATGTATCGATGATTGAAAAGGACAAAATATGTTTTTTCTCATTTATTCCGGTAACAATTTCAATGAATTTCCAGAGTGGTTTCCCCCCCCCCCCCCATTTATTTGTTTAAATTTGTTATCGTTTGATCTATGTGAAGTTTTAATAGTGAAGGGGAAAAAATGAAAGTGAAAATCTTGATGATACACGTTTTTCTAGGAAGTGTTTTCTTGGCGCTGCACAATTCACACGTCAAATCATCTCCTGAGGACAACATCTGTGGTCTCAAGTAAGAATTATGAAATTCACATGTAAAAAAAAATCCAAAAGATATTGCTGTTATCGTTTCCATGAGTTTCGTCAATGCCATTCACATTTGCTATGATAATTTATCAAGCGCGGATCTAGAGCGAGGGGGGGGGGGGGTGTCCCCGGGAATTTCCAAATGACAGAAAATATAGTTATCTTTCACCCTGGCATCGCAATTAATATTACTTCATCAACTCTCTCGATCGGCTTTATTCGCTCACTGTAAAACTTTTGGAACCCCCTCCCTCGGATAAAAAAAAAGCTGGATCCGCGCCTGATCTGTAACAAATAAAATTTGTTTACTCAAAAAAAGTTTCATCAAGGTACTGAGGTATCTGGTCGATTCATAGACGAACGTATTTTTATCCTTGTTTTGTTTGTTTATTTGTTTTATGTATCTTCGAGAATTTATCATTCTTTAGAGACGATACCAACTGTATGTGAAAGGACAGATGCATGGTTTTCGGGGCAGTTGCAGGAGTTCTTTATCGTGTGAACGAGGGGGCTTGAACGTACCCCCTCAAGGTACGAAGAGGACGCTCTAAATACGGAATCACCGCCACCGATGACTTTTTTTTGGGGGGGGGGGGGGGTGGGTATGCGACTCGAAGATGTCTACGAATTGAATATGCCTAAATTGATAAACTTGTTTTTAAAATACAGAAAGGATGTACAGAGTAATATAATCTTCCAATGATTAGTTAAAGAGAACAAAACTAGTCATAGATGTATTGCGTATTCGAAATTGTTATTTAGCAAAGGCTGTATTATACTTAAACATAAAAAAAAACCCACTTGAGTATCGTAAAGAATTAGAAAAGATATGCTATCTAAAACTGTATATAATCTAACATACAGTATTGAGAATTTACTGAATATCTATACACTGCATACCAAAAAATGTTTTATTATATTAAATAGAACATAAAATAACACTATACGATTCCATGGCGACAATTACACATCTTTTTTTTACCTAGAAAGATATCTTCCTCGCACGGAAATCGATGGAAAAATGGAAAGTATCAATCCTTAAGATGCTATAAGGAATTAAGGATGAAATATTCGTAAAAGAAAACGATGTATTTAATACACCCCCCATTTGTTTACCTTCTGTATTTTATGTTTCAGTGATGAAGGCAAAACTGTTTGCTGTGCGTATTATTACAAACTCAGCGGTGAATGTATAAGTAAGGTTTTTAAATTTTTTTTATTGTTACCATTTCTTAACAAAACAACTTTTTCTTCTTTTTCGATAAACCACTACTAACGATAAACTCAAAATTTATTTTTCATCGCCATAAAATGGCTGAAATATTGCCAACACGGCGTAAAACCCCAATCAATCAATCAATCAATCAAAATTTATTTTTAAAAAGTTATAACAGCTCACATGAAAAACTGGAAATTAAATCTGAATTCAGAAGAGAGGGTGCTATTCAATAGAGGGCTTTGAAAATGCTGCACAGTATTCTATTTATATTCACTATTCAGCACATTGGTGTAATTCAGTTTCGAAATCCATCTCCGTATACACCGCTATGTTCTCCATACTCTGATGAACCGCAAGGCATAATGCATAGTAGGGTGTTCAGTTAGGATTTTTTATCAATTTGCTGGGAAATATAAAAATGTCAGAGCATGAAAAGTCTGGTGAATAAAGGGGAGGGGTGAGACAATTATTTCAGGCAAGATTTTCACATATTTGACTAGATCTGTGTGTGGCAACAAGAAAGTTAAAGCTGGGTATCGGTCAAAGGCCTTCGACGCTTTAAATAATATATCATAAAAAAAATTGTCTTCCTGTAAACAAACTGTGACTAATTGTTTATAGGAAGACAATTTATATATATATATATATATATATATATATATATATATATATATATATATACATATATGTATATATATATATATATATATAATGTGATTTTAAAAATACGGAACTAATAATTTTGATCTTAGAATCAGTAATTCACATTCATTTCTCGTAAAGCATAGCAGTATTGATTTGGATGTTTATGATGCTTATCAGATAATCAAGGGGCGAGATCAAAAGCTCGAGGTCGGACAAAAATCTAAATTAAGATAGTATGGGGATAAGGGGGGGGGGGGATATAAACGTCCGACATCGATTACACGAATAATTTTAATACGCTCTAACATGTTTAATCGAAAATTACATTTTAATGAACATTTAATAGTTCAATATTCATCATATCTAGTTCTAAAGGGGGGGGGGGGGGGGGGGCTTTGTGAAAACTATATGAATTTAGTTTTTTGTCAGACATTGAACTTTTGATCTTGCCCCTAATGCTATGTAAACCCTTGAGGGATCTCGACCTTTTTTCCATCTTTACTTTGAGTAAGTGAGACCGCTTTATGCTTTTTGCCAAGACTAAAAATTCAACATGTAAATCATTACTCATTCGATGAACTGAAGAAACTTGCTTAACAACTGCGATATTGAATAAACAATTCCGCTATTTCGATTGAGTTTTATAGCGGTTTAATTTTTTTTTCTCATTCGAATTCAAGACTTTATCATTTATCACTCATGTAGAGATATAGGTTAACTGCCACAAGTTTGTCAAAGCATGGCGTTCAGGAACATAGCAGTGGGGAGTTTTGTTTTTACGTCTAACATGACCCGGAACATCCGACGCTTCTCTGCATCTTTGCTGATTTGCGTTGTGGTCGTTTTTCCTCGGTAGTATGCAATGCAGGACATCATATCATTATGAAATTATTGTCAAAATTGAAAAGGCACGTGCACGTAGCCTCGTTTTAAAGAGGGAATGGACAGAAATTACTTTAAGTAAATAGCAAAAGAAACATAAAAAGAATTCGACATAGCAAGAAAAAAGGGGGATAGAAAACCTAGAAAAACATATTTCTTTAGGATATGAAAAGGAGAGGTTTACTTATTTATTCATTTATTTATTTATTGTTTTTTTGTTTGTTTGTTTCTTTGTGGTTTTGTTGGTTTTTTTGGGGTTTTTTTGTTTTTGTTTTTGTTTTTTTTGCATAACGTTAACGTTGTCTTAGAATGAAATTTCCCATACAAAATGAACAGCAAACATATAAGATCAGAAGATCAGAAATACGTTAAGGACAAACCCTCCTGAACCAGTACTTTGGGTTTGTATAATATGTCGCAAAAAGTGGGGTCAGGTCCCCCCCCCTCTCTCTCTCTCTCTCTCTCTCTCTCTCTCTCTCTCTCTCTCTCTCTCATCTCTCTCTCTCTCTCTCCGTTTACGTGTCTGATACATGTTTTGTACTCCAAACATTTATATGAACATGCTTAAATCATACACAAGAATATATGTCAGTTGTATGTATATATATACAATATATATACAAAGTGACAGACAAAAGGCAAGGTCGCCAGATGAAAAAACTACATTTTAATTGCCAAAAAAGAGGCCTACGGGCCTTAACGGTCACCTGAGTACCATAGCGTATATAAATCGGTTTTTTGGGGGGTTTTTTTTTCAAGATAGAGTGTTGAAACGTTCGGGGATGATAGATATGGCGACTCAGTGACAAAAATTGTAAATAATTTTATGACATATTTGACGATATTTGTCAACATTATTGATTGTATAATAAATGATTAATTAGGAATAACAGGAAATATTAATGAAATGACGTCGCAGTTGAACGGAAGACATATTCGTTGCTCGCTTTATTATTGTTCAAAATACATGTAACGTATAAAGCACACTGCGATAAGGTCTTATAATATATGATTATTAATAAACTTTTATTGGTTCTTTGGATAAACGGTTGTTGTCATAATATTATAAAACTTACACTTCCTATGATATTAAAAACGAGTTCAGCTTTCGGGAAAAAGAACCAAAACTAAAATAAAATACTTAGAGAGTCAGTTATTTACATCTCCAAAATCAAAAAGAAAGTTCACATACATATATGCTATAAAAATATATTCAGCTTATAATATTTTGTATCGTCGTATTCCAGGTGAGGAAGGGATATCGATCTTCAACTTTATTTGAAATTTTTACCACTAATACAGCTTCCTTTTCATGCTACGTTAAGCAACATCATATACCTATCATAATGAATTGTTTATGTTTGAAGTTCAGTAAAAATAAATTGAAAACGCTTATATCTTTTATGGTGTAGACCGTAAACAGTTTACATTCATGATTGAAACAAAGACAATGACAATTTGTATATCGTTGTGAAGTTTTTCCTTTGATGACGGCAATACTTTCATTTCTGACACACCAAAGACAACGTGCGTTAACAGTATTCTACGAGCTATCTCAAGTTAAAAGTTAAAATTCGGATGATGTAATCATCCGACCTTTCCTATATGTTCATATTAAATGTTAATCTTTATTTCATGTCAGAGAGAGAGAGAGAGAGAGAGAGAGAGAGAGAGAGAGAGAGAGAGAGAGAGAGAGAGAGAGAGAGAGAGTGCGTGCGTGCGTTGAACATAATAAAAAAAACCTGTTGAAAGTAAAAGTATTACACTACTAAACCCCATCCGTGTACGGGAATTTTGTGAATGCCGGAAAAATCTACTTGGACACATACTATGTTTGATATATTAAATACATTTTCCCAAATTCTTCTTATATCGAAATGCATGGCCACCCCCTTTTATTTTCATTTTAAAGATTATTATATAGACAAATGCACGATACTCAATAAAATAATGCTCCATTTCGGCATGATCTTTACAGTTCACGTGTTGCTCGTGAACAGCTTCGTATTGATTCTCTTGTTTGGTTGTGGTTTTTTTTGTTGTGTTTTTTGGGTTTTTTTTGGTTTGTTTTCGGATTTTTTTAGGGGGTTGTTGTTGGGTTTTTTGGGGTGGGTGGGTGGGGTTGTTGTTGTCGTTGTTGTTTTTTTTTATTTTAATTTTTTTGTTATGCAAAGGTTATAGAGCAATGTTGTTACTTATTTTCTGGACATCTATTTATAGTCGGAAGACACTTCAATGCGAAGAATTAATAACCAATCTATGCGATGGTTTCACTGCACATGCAGATTCTTATCGATTTTCCTAAACAATTTGCACAAATAAACTTCTAAACAGCGCTTTATTCCAGACGTAAATTCTAAAGAGAATTACCTAAATCAAGAACATTTCTCATGCAGAAATAAACTCGATTGAGATTTATTTTAAAGGTGATAAAGGATAAAATATCCACTTTATCAGTATGCTAAGAATTAGGCACAAACTGAAAATTATTCCGAATAGAAATTAACGTGCGATTTTATCTCCTTTCATATTTAGTTCCTTGTTTTTAAGAGTTCAATAGAATATTAAAAGATTTTCATATCATGTTTACAATCTCCTCACTCCCAAATATGTAAAAGGATCTTAAATCACTTCCTGATGGAAGGAGACCCTTTTAGTCATCCGATTAATAGTTAAAACTTTCGTTTTGATCGTTGATGTATTGTTTTCTCTCAAAAACATAATTATCTTTTTCATCTTTAATCAAGACTGTCCACAAAGGTTTAACTTTTATTGACTTTCTAAACAACTAGAAACTACTGAACCATCGTATTTGAAAACTACCTAAAAAAGCAGAAACCAAACTTAAGGATGTAAAAGCATTCCATAGAAACGAAGTTATTTAGTAGCCAAAGGTAACATCATCAAATGAAGCGCAATCGATAAATAGCGAGTGGCTCAGGTGACCAAAAAAGACGTCGTTCAATAAAATAAATATAGACAAACAAGAAATAGTTTGAGGCAGGAGGGGGGAGGTAGTTCTGGTTTAGATTCATCTGGGTATGTTGAATCTGAGGAGGGGATATGTGACAGGGTATTACTTAGGAATGTTTACTGACGAGCCCAGTTGCTCAGGATCTTTAGATCTTGTGGTGACATCCTTGACTTTTAGGTATCTGCTTTCACAAATGAATATTTTTGTAGGTTGTGTTTTCTTATATGATTTCGGTTTTTTTTTCCACTTTGTGATTCAGTTTTTTAAGATTAAAAACTGATTTGATGATTGTATGAATTGTTTTTGTATTTACATAATAATTTTGCATTAAATGTTTTTAAATATTTTTTTTATTTATTTCGTTTCTTTTGTAAGAAACGCTTCATCCATAGACAAAATGTTTTATCAGATACAACAGAGCATTTTGTTCATTCCAGGATACTCTACATTAGAGAGCTAACCAGCATTACATAGAGCGAGTTGAACTAGTACAATACGCAATCCATGACAACATGTACATAACATAGCACGAAGTACATTTGGTGAAAGCAATAACTCGAATCTCGAAGAGACCTATAAAACAAATCCGACTTCCTTGTAGTTCAGACCCTGTGGGGATCCGGGTTGTAAGAATAGATCCTCAGTACCCCTTGCTTGTCGTAAGAGGCGACAAAATGGGGCGGTCCTTCGGATGAGACCGCAAAAAACGAGGTCCCGTGTCACAGAAGGCGTGGCACTCAGAAGATCCCTCCCTGCTCAAAGGCCATAAGCGCCGAGCATAGGCCTAAATTAGCAGCCCTTCACCGGCAATGGTGACGTACAGTACAGTACGGAATGTCCTTTATATAATACAAGCTGAATGATGGTCAACTGGAACTCGTTTGCTCCTTCATAAAAATGTCACAAACACCATAAGTTGTGTGAAATATCATATACTGAATGTAAAAGGGGAGATCACCCAGAAATATCTCACACATTGGTACTAGTTAAAGTTGCGTAATGATCCCCCTTGATATAAAAAAAAACATACTGTAAATAAATAAATAAATGAAGAGAACACAGTGTAAAAACATAAAAAAAAACGACTGAAAAAATGATGTGCTACATAATGTCCTGATTGTTTATTATTCAGAGTTTACATATTTAGTGTAGAGGTAATATTATTATAATGAGAGACATATGATAGCATTACGACACAGTAAGAAGAGTTTTATACTAGAAGCGAAAAAAAAGTTAACATTTGAACGAACAGATGAGGATGAACGGAAATTTGGTATGAATTGATAGAATATCTAAATATCGCACTGAATCAACAGGTGAATTTGGTCACCAATGTTACAGAATTGTTTCTATATTTAGCACACGATATTTAGAGAATGAAAACCTTTAAAGTATAAGAATGTATCAAGATAAATTACAATGAGGAAAAAGAAAGGACAGAGAGGTACACATAAATATAAGGAAATAAGCCCTAGGATGTAGGAAGGTTCAATTAGTGCACACTCTTACATATACATTATTGAAATGGTGGACTGCTTTAAAGGGACTGATTCCCCCCCCCCCCCCCAAATAATTTTGTTTTCCATTTTAATGATCAATATCTACCGTCAGATGTGTTTAAAAGGTCCCCCCCCCCCCAAATTAAGGTTATACATTATGAAAGAGTTCTTACAGAGGGTTTATTATTTGTTGTGTAAACAAAGATTGAGATATGTTGTTATTGTCGTTTACAAAGCTTTGAGAGGGGTATGATTATCGATCTAAGTTTATAATAGATATGTCATGTCAAGGTAAAATGTGCCCTTTGAAAGGTATTTTGTAAGTGTGTGCAAATTGTGGATGCTTTTACCATTTCACTGATTTATTTGTAAACATAAACAAGGTTCGAGTCTTGTTTACATGACACCATGTGAAGGTTCAAATATTTCCCTTATCCCTATATTAATACGGTCCAAATTCTGGTTTTCAACTTCCAATGAGTAAGAAAATGTTTGACAATAAATTGTTTTAAGTAAAGTTCTGTCAATTTTCCACACTTATATTTATTACCCTTATTGGGCCCCTTTTAAAAGTTTGTATTTTCCTGTAGGATGCCCCCAGTACATTGTGCTGACCAGTCCGGGTTTGGCTTGTTCATAGTTTCTTTGCTTTTATGGAGAGTGGCTGTGTAAAAATATTTAATATAAAAACGAGAGAATAAATATCACATAATGTGCACCAGTCCATTTAAACATAGAATGATTGTTTACAACAGCTGAGGTTAGGTCTCATATAAGAGCAAATCAAGGTTATCCTTCAAAAAAAGGGGGGGGGGGGGGCGATTGCAGTAAAAGTTTGTGTTGACAAGTATAATGAATGCATTAAAATATTTTAAAAAATTGTATTTGTCACTAGTGCGATCAGACTTTTTATACAATGTTTTTACAAAGAATGTGAGATTTTGATATATTGTACTTCTGTTTAAGCCAGTATGTATACTCCAGTATGAATTGTGTTTCTTCGGTCCTCCCCTGAACATGTCAATCAAATAAAATTAAGTTAGCGATTGTGTTGAAAAATTGTATATTGATGAGATTTTGATCAAGAATTAAGATAAAACATAAACAAACATGCAGGACAATTACATATATACTTATGGACAAACAGCTTTCAAAAATCGTTACATGTGATTATCATATAACGGAAGATACGTACATGTACATTCAGACACAAAAAAAGTTATAACATAATGGCATAACCTGTTGTTTGTTGATAACACCATAATATAATTATTATAACTGTAAACAGATGTAAAATCATAGCAACATGTACATGTGAAACTTAAACACTATATATATATATATATATATAAAAGCACTAGGAAACCAACAACACTAGAAATCCTAAAGTGTCGGATCTAACGAGTAGATACTTAGTCAAAGATAGAAACAAACACTAAAAAAAGGCTGACAGTGTTACAACTTTTATGGAGAAACAGGTGATGGCTTATGAGGCGTTCATCTTAAGGAAGTCATTTTGTTTGTTCAAGCCATTTGGTCTGAATGATTTGAGTCTGTGCATCCAGAACTTTTCCTTGCTCTTCCTCTCTGAGTCCCTTTTAAGCCTTCTATTTTTCCCCTCCCTCTTTTTAAATTTTAAATTCCATATTTCAAAATTCATGTTCTTTACCATAATCAGCTTAATCAACCCCAATCCTGTACGAGTTAACACCCTTTGTTCTAATTCTCTAGTTATTAGTTCGAACATGGATTTTAAATTAGCCGTATTAGGTGTGAATCGGACAGTCATACTCAGTACACCCGACTGACCGGACATATAAACCTTATCATTAAACTGTTCTCTAATCAACTCCAAAATGTAGTTTTTTGAAAGTTTAGTTTCGTTTTATTTGTAGTTTTAGATTTAGTGCTATTTTTTCTTTTATGTTTTCTTAATGTAATATATCTGTAGTTTGTCCTGAAGAAGGGACTGGGTGTCCCGAAAATTTGACAATTTTGATTGTTCGTGTCGTTTAGTCATCCTTAGTGCTTTATATATATATATATATATATATATATATATATATATATATATATACAGCCATTGTAATTAAAATCAGACCTTTTTGATCTGCTTCGTAGACTACACTGGAAAGTTGACGAGATGGTTTGTATGACGGTGGATGGGATTTATAGTGCGGACTGCCCAGCAGGGGCCTTGCCACACTTAGTGTGTTAAGAAGAGGGGACGATGGGGGTCGACCCTCAGATCCCCTGGGAACCGGGAAGTTGTCTATATGACTCCAAGCTTATAAATAAATAGTAGGAAAAATGACCAATTAATAAACATCTTTCAAATTCATGTTTGGATGTGTAAGCAATATGTGATACCGAAATTACCTGTCAGAATTTAAGCAGCGACGTTTTGATTAGCTAAGTTGGGGTCAATAGACGACATCGCCAACGCGGGTTTGTAAGATCCTTTTTCCAGCGTAGTCTACGGAGCAGATCAAAAAGGTCTTAATTTAATTTGATTGATTCACAACTATATGTATACTTCATACAGATTAGACGTAAAAATATATAGGTGGCAGAAAGGTGGGCTACCCCCCCCCCCCCCTCCATAAATCAAGATTTATATGAACAACCTGAAAGTCATTTGATTATATAATCATGTGAAAAGGGGACAAGGGAGAGTAAATACATTTTTCATGAAGTCAAGGGCTTCCGAACAAACTTCTGGGATTTTCTGACGAGACTGTTTTACAAAATGACAGTAAATACATGCAACATCCAATCAAAACACGGTAATAAGATCACATGAATGGGGATCCAATAGGGGCTCCTCAAAATTTCTACGTTTTCCCAATATGTACTATTATATTAACATGAAATCGATTAACATGCTTAAGTTTGAAATGGAATTTATCGATACCATTCGTCAGCATAAAATCATTCGCAACACAAAGTACATTTAATTAATACCTCTTAAATTACAGCCATGTGTAGATGTATAAGGGCGCATGTTTTCAATTTCTTAAATGTCTAAGTGTATCTTTCCTTTGATTTTTGTTAAGAATGCCCGCTGGGATCCACAGGATTAAGATGTGACGAACGTTGCCAGTTTCCCGAGTATGGAGAACTCTGTTTGCAAAAATGCAATTGTTCTCGTGAACTTTGTCATTACGCATATGGGTGTCTAGGTAAGTCTTCCAAATAAGTTCAAAATTATGATGTAAATGAAGTGTCGATTTCTACTTCTGCACACGTGTACTTATTTATTTCTAATTGGCATACTACAGAATCTTCATCACCAATTACAGTAAAGATCTCTGAAACTGATAATGAAAGACTCAGTTCAATCTCAACCATCAGTCCCACGATTTCCAAAGAGAAATATAACGGAATGTCTTTAGAAGTAGGCCGGACTCTGAAGGTGTATGGACTTACATCCGTCGTGATTGGAGCTGTTGTGTTAATACTACTGATGATAGTAATCGTTCAAAGACAATCACAAGAATGCAAAGGCCAAAAGAACAGAGAGAACAAACTGCTTGAAGAAGCACCGGTTACTTACGAATCTGTTCAGGTTCTCGTCAATGACACACAAGACTATACACAACTACAGAACCAGTCTGAGACGTTAAGATGCGGTGTTGAGCATCCGCCATGTGGCAGAGCCCAAATCTCTTACAATAATCATTCAGGAGCCTCCTCCCAGGACAGGCAATGTTCAGTATTGTAAAAACCCAGTTGCTAAGTACTCAGTACTATAGCATGAATTACGGATGAAAATATGCAATGATAAAATCAAGAAATTCATTTCAAAATTAAGAATTATCTCCCTCATGCATAGCTCTGATCCTTTGTCTGATTTGGCTCCACTATTGGGTATTTTTGGTTCATTCAGCTCTTTCCAATTTGTTCTTATTTCGAATTTCCAACATTTTTGACTTGAGCACCACAGAAGAGACATTATTAGTCGACATGCGCATCTGGTGTATCAAAATTGGTACCGTTTATATTATATCGTAAGTAGTGTAAAAGTGCCCTTTCTGGAACACATTTCACTATAGCGCCTCCCTATATCTGATGATAGTAATCGTTTAAAGACAGTTACAAGAATGCAAATGCATTAAATACTATATAAATTCCCTTGTAGTTTGGTCGTATTCATTCACCATGAGTGTAATGTCTAACACCAAGCTAGATGGCTGTGCATATATAATGCAGTGTATCAAGACTGTAAAAATAAAAGCTACCTATCAAAGACGTTAATTCATAGATTGCATATTATTTAACTCACTCTCGAGAATATCTCACTCATATAGAGACGTCACCATTGCCGGTGAAGGGCTGCAAAATGCTCGGCGCTTATGGTCTTTGAGCAGGGAGGGATCTTTATCGTGCCACACTTGCTGTGACGCGGGATCTCAGTTTATACGGTCTCATCTGAAGGACCGCCCCATTTAGTCGCCACTTGCGACAAGCAAGGGGTACTGAGTATCTATTCTAAGAACCCGGATCCCTACGGGCCTCAAACTAAAAGCTATGTGCGTTATGTATTACCTGAGATTACAAATAGTGATACTGTTCAACGGATGTGCAGATATGTAAAGGAGAACGCCAGCACTGGACGAATACTTGTGATTCATTATTCATTTCCCGAGGAGATTAAGAAAACCATGCCAAGGAAAATGGAAATCATCCAGACAGAACGTCTGCAGTCAGGTTATATGGAACTCGTGCAAGGGATTCAAGCTTATGTACAAGCAGTGGATACTTTAATTTGTCCCTTTTATCATAATAGAGTAGCAATATGTTCCGAACCTCTGGATCCACCCGTGCAAACTCATACTCAGAGCGGGAATTAACAGTCTAAGGGTCCCCTACCTTGCCCTGAAGTCCTAATATTAGCACTGACGAAATCGTTATAAAACTTCTATATCAAGTATATGATGCAAAATGAGTTCAGGTGAGCTGAAACGTAGTCTTTATTGACACTGGCCTACTTCCTCTGTTGGGTGGAGGTATTGCTCCCTAGATATTATAGCGGGAGTGTTTGCTGTATTATTTTCCCATACTAAAGTTGTTTTGTTCATTTCTTTTAATAAAGGCAAACTTAATCACTCTTCAGATACAATGAACTGAAAGGTTTCTTAATACGATATAATACGCTTTACGGCTTTCATGGGTTATCCATGGTATCTATGTATGTATATTTGTCTGTATGTATATATCGAATAAACATTCCTTTATTTATATATTAGATTCATCATTAATGTGTTATCTTTAATGTAAGCTAATTTTTACGTGTTGCGGTTGACACGTTTTAATTCAAAACACAAATTTAATTCAAATTTTCATTTAGATTCACTTTCAAATTCAATCTTTTTTCAAACGTGTACTCTCAGTCCATTGGTGATTTTCCTTAGTGGGTCTTAGTTGCTCAGGACCGAAACGATGTCCTCTCGTTCTTAATTTCCATAATCTTTATCAAAATAAAAGATAGTTCCCATATTCATTACTAAATCTTATTTACACGAGGCAAATATCTTACCTTCCGTATCAATATCCTATATCTGCAACTAGTTACCTTCTGAGAGAGAAAAATATAGCCATCTTTCACTTGTACCATCGCATTTAATGATGTTGCTGCAGAACTGTAGCGTTATAGTTTTACATTTTAATCTTTGACAATAACGCTACAGTTTCCGTAATGCAAATATGGTGCAATTTACGGTGCAATATTTTCAGGGCTCGGTTTGGGATGTATTTCTCAACTTTACAGCATTGGTTAATCAAATACCTTTCATTCCCTAATTCCAGACATATTCTATTACGAACCTGTATAATGTATCCACCTCCTAACCCTTTATAGCGTCTCTATAGACCAATAAACTCGCTTGTTTTGAATCCGACAGCCATGTTGACCTACTGACGAGATCTCGCTAAACTTCGCGTATATATACGAAATGTGTTGACTAACTATTCACTCAAGCCTCTGATTATTTCTAGCATTATGCAGGAAAAATAAATGAAAGTGTTTGTGTTTTCTCTGAGAAATCAGTCTATGGTGTTTAAAGAATAAGTGAAAGTTACTGAAAAAGGTTGTTAATCTTTATTTTGTACGAAATGGATAGAAAATCGAGGAACCGGCAGTTTCTATACATTTTCAATACATTCCATATATCACATGACGTTTTGGCGATATCGTATAATGATATGCGGAGGTCAGCAAATGTCAAAACAGAGGCTTATCAACAAGGGAAACATAAATTACGAAGAGAACGGGAAGCAATCCACAGAATCTGCCGTTTCATTTATTTATTAATAATGCAACTTATGAAAAATATTAAGCAAGCAGCTGTTTTTACCCCCCCCCCCCCCTTTCCCGACTTCGACATTTTCTGATACACCCCCACCCCCGATTGTGACAGAATGGGGTTTTTCATATTAAAAATGAAATGGATATACTGAAAAAAGACCTGAATTATAATTTGACCCCTTTCGAATTTTAGATATTACTATATTCTGACTGCCACCTAAGAAACTGTTTTCTGAGGCTATCTAATGAATAAGAGGTTTTCATTTCAACACACACACGCGCGCGCGAAAGCAACGTTGAAAAAAAAAATTTTTTCAATAATTTTGCCCAATCGCAGCCTTTTAAAGGTGGTTCATTACATCAAAATTTTATTTAATGGGTCGTTAAAACACTTCGTATGAAATATTATTTCGAAAGAGTGATACAATCTCTCAATTATTTTAAATGAATTTTATATGATTTTTTTCCGGAATAATAAAAACCATGTTTTGTTTGCAAATAAGAAATTTTAGTGAACAAATTTCATTGTGAATTGACGCCATGATATGAATGTCTAATAAAACATGTCTAAAAGACTTCTATAATTTTTCTAATTTTTTATATAAATATTATTCAAGAAAATTGAAAATCTTATTTATTAATACTTTTTTAATCTGCAGATAAAATCTTCAAGAAATATGTCAGTTATGGAAAAGATATATCGTACAAATATATTTTATAAGAAATTTGAAATGAAATGGTCAAAATTCAGAAATATTGCGGTTTTTCAAATTTGAACCAAACCCGATCGGAATTACAGAAAAGTAGTCATAGAGAATACTGCTATCAAAAAACTACATTCTCTTGATGTAAAATGGTTTAAAATTAAATGGATCTATAATGGAAACGAAATTCTTGTTATAAAGTTCATAAAATTGGGGACAATATGATAATTTTAGTAATTTCTATCACTTTTGATCGGGATCGGTACTTTTTTCTCTCTAAAAAAAATCGCAAAATTTCTGAAATTCGATTCCAATATAGGCAGATCTGTAACTCTATATTATGAATCCATCAAATGTAAAAACTGCAAGAAGACTTTGTAAATTTCTAAGTACAGTTATGAATTTAGAAAAGAAAATATGAAAACCGTTTAACTAAAACATAATATCTGCATTTACTTTATCAAAACTATGTATTTAACTGACTGTTTCAAACCCATATTGTGTTCTCCATTCTTCGTTTCATGTAACCAGTGATTTGTTGTATTTATGACTATATGCCGAAGTGTAATGGTGTTGTCAATAAATTCATTCATTCATTCTTGTAAGTCGAACTGGGTAACCCGTAATTTTTAATGCTGCCATATTTACATTGATCTCAATAGAGGACCATCAACACGAAGGCAAAATAGAAACTTGAACGTGTACTTGATTCCCCATACCAATCGAAGTTCCATGTAAATACAGTGTTCTCTTCCTTCCGGGTATTCTAAGAAAGTCATGTGGAGTCAAACATTATTATCAAAACTAACATATTTACATTGCTCTCAGTAAAAGACTGCTCTGTTGATTTGATCTGACAAAAGGCACATTGTAAAACTCTCTCAAGAACTGCTAAATAAAGAATGCTAAAACGGAACTGAAAGGGCCTATGTCTGATGTTTCCGTTTGCCAAAACTACGAGCGCTAGAGCCACAGTGGGACAAAAATTTCAATTCATATCATATATAGTAATATATTGGAAAAGTCTTCAAAACCTTATTTGAACATAATTTGACTAATTATTCGGTGAAGAGCTATGCAAGTTTTTGAACTTATGTCTAATCCTTTCCATAGGATATGTTCTATTTAATTGCAATACGATACGTTAAATAAATATGCAATCACCTCATGTACATTCATGTTATTTTCACAATACGTACACAAATCCAGAACCATGGTGATGGAACAAAAGAGGTGTGGCACAGCGTGGAATTTTCAAGGTTTCAATAAAATACTCGAGTAATAAACGAATTAGATGAAAATGTAGAAAATACACTGCTTGGTGTGTACCTAGACCAATAAAGATGGAATCACAACCCCTAAAGGATTGATGTTTTGGCCTCTGCTTATTTAGATGAGGAAAGTGTTGACCAAACTGAGCGAAAACTATGAAGTGGCGTTTATGGAGAGGAAACAAATCAACTTTGATCCATGTTATGCGGATCAAAGGTCTTTTGAAATAGCCAGCTCCATGCAGCAGTTAAATTTGCTAAAAAGGTTGTTTCCCAAAAACTGGTCACCATATTCTTGAGTTCCAATAAGTGTCACTGACGAAAAATAGCTCATACAATAAATATTGAATGTCACTATACAATTTATTTATTAAAACATATCTAATGACAGGCGCGGATCCAGCTTTTTTCATCGGGGGGGGGGGATCCAACAAATTGGATTCTGAATACAAGGATATGAGCAATATTCTTGCCTTAAATTTGTGTTATGTAAACAAAGAATGCCCAGACAGGAGGATATCATTGTGGAAAGGTCGGACATATGTTATAGAAAGATCAGCACGACATCACCAGGAAAGCTATTTTCTGGACAGCCGACGGCAAAAGAAAGAGAGGAAGGCCAAAATCAACATGGCACAGAACAGTGGAAAGTGAACTATAACAGATAGGACTAACATAGAAAACTGTGGCAGCTACAGCAGGACAGAACTGGGTGTGAGGACTGTGTAGCTGCCTTATGTGCCACATGGCACGAAGAGTAGTAAGGTCTAAAACAAAGAATCGAGTCCTTTTGTTTACAAACAAACCAGTGAAATGTTAATTTTGTAATTTAAAGCATCTTAATGTTGCTTAGTCACAAATTTTAACTGTTTATTTTGACAAATTATAATCAATAGTCCCGTGGGGATCCGAGCTGTTAGAATAGATCCCCAGTACACCTTGCTTGTAGTAAGAGGCGACTAAATGGGGCAGTCCTTCGGATGAGACCGCAAAAACCGAGGCCCCGTGTCACAGCCAGTGTGACACGTAAAAGAACCCCCCCCCCCCCCCTGCTCAAAGGCCATAAGCGCCGAGCATAGGCCTAAATTTTTCAGCCCTTCACCGGCAATGGTGACGTCTCCATATGAGTGAAAAATTCTCCAGCGGGACGTTAAACAATAATCAATCAATCAATCTTAAACAATAACATACCCCAATCTTCGTTTATAAAGGAAATAAACTCTCTCCAATGAGCTTTTGCATAATGTATCACCTTAATGTTTTGTGAACCCCTTTAAACACATTAGACAGGAGAATTTGATCATTAAAATTGAAAACAAAATTGGGAGAAACTTGAATAGATCCCTTTAAGATAGTATAATTTTTATTATAACAAGACGCTAATTTGAATCGGCCGCGGTAGCCCGATGGTTAGATCGTTTGCTTCGTAACCGGGAGGTCGAGAGTTTGAGCCCCGCTCGTGCCATGGCCGCGTCAAACGTAAGACGAAAAATAGGTAGTGATTGCTCCTTCGCCAAACGCTCGGCATTTAGAAGTGAGAATCACGGGTCCTTCAGATAGGACCTTAAAAACGGAGGTCCCGTGTCACGGTGAGCGTTGGCACGTTAAAGAACCCTCACTGCTACGGCCCTGAGTGCTAAGCATAGGTCTAAATTTGTGGTACTTCACCTACAGCTGGTGACGTCTCAATGTGAGTGAAAAATTCTCGACGGGACGTAAAACAATCAATCAATCAATCAATGAATCATTATTTTTGTAATATGTGTATTATTAATGAAGCTTGCCCTGCAGAAGTATCCTGTGCGCATGGACAGAGTGCAGATCCGCAGTTACCGTGAAAGGGTAGAGATTTTTTGGAAAAATTTAGGCCTATGTTCGGCGCTTACGATCTTTTAGCAGGAGGGATCTATATCATGCCACACTTGCTGTGACACGGGGTCTCAATGTTTGCGGTCTCATCCAAAGGCCCGACCCATTTAGTCGCCTCGTACGACAAGCATGGGGTACTGAGGACCTATTTTAACCCAGATCTCCATGGGACCATACAAGGTCAAGGCCGCGATCTTAATAGCTTATGAATTAGTGCCCGACGAGTACAGACAAACGTTCGGAAAGTACATTTTTGACAATCACACGTATCGAATTTGCGAATGAAAAGAAGTTTTATTTCATCAGTGGTCGAGATTTAATAGAATTAATAAAAATTTCAAAAATTTTCTTCAACTCATCCTAGTAGTCGGGTTTAAGGGGTGTACATCAAGATTTGAGAACATATTTACAAGATAAAAATGTGAAACTCTTGAAACCGTAGTAAGTTCAGATCTCTCAAAAAGAAAAATGTTGGCAAAATCTCAAAATAGTAGTTTATCAAGATGTTCACACTCATTCCCTCGACCGTTGGAGTCGCTAGTGGGACTTGGGAAAGATCTCGTCGTACCTCGCCACGCCGTTCTGTTGGCAGCTGTCGTGAGGAGATCTGGTATCGGCATTTGAGTCCATTCCTTGACGTCAGACCAGCTCTTCTGCGTCTGCGTCCTTCTTCTATAGTCCATTGCTTGATTGATTGATTGTTGTTTTTCGCCACACTCAACAATTTTTTCAGTTATCTAGTGGCGTCCAGTTTTTATTGTTGGAGGAGAGAACCCAGATACAATGTACCCGGGAAGAGAACACAGACCTTCCTAAAGTAAACTGGCAAACGTTCACGCATATATCGGCGCAAGCGAGATTCGAACCCGCGCCGACTAGAGGTGAGAGGCCTTGTGGTTTTGAGCACGATGCTCTCACCACTCGGCCACGGAGGCCCCCATTGCAGAATGGCTTTAGAGAGGGTGTTATATCGTATGACGTGACCAAACCATGCCATCTTCCGTCGTTTAATTGTTGCCAACAGTGGTTCTTGAGTTCCAACAAGGTTGGTGACCAAGTTCCTCTTATATTCATTATTTTTGTGCTCCTCATAACAGACGCGTAGTAGTCTCAGCAGGTTCAGTCTTCCCTTTCCACAGTTCCCCAGTCTGCGTCTCACACTGTTTCCGTGTGCGGTCCAAGGTCAGGACGTTCTGAAGGTTCCTCTGGAAAAGGATCGCTTCCTACTTGTACTTACTGTGAGAAAAAGATGATCTGGTTAGCGAATGCTTTGGAGAGAGAAAAATGGCATTGACAAACCACAGCCAGATGCTTTTACAGCATTCCGATATGAATGGAAAGCCTTAGTTTCGTTTTGTTCAGACACACCTGACGTTCAGGCTTTAAAGTCCAATTCTGCTAATTTTGTACAGTATTATAAGCCCTTTTTGATTCGAGGAATGGCTCTAGCAAAGTTACACCTGTTCTGATTTTGGGAGATGCTGGTGCTGCCCTTGTTAGACAATATTTTGCCTTTGAGTAGACTTCTGCTGGCGGGTACAGACTGTGAAGCTAGGCGTCATTGATTTTCCTCTACAGAGAATTTATCTGAAATTGGATTTAATTACTAGACCAATTATCGTAGGTGCTTGACCTATTTTCCTATTCAAGGCTGTTACTTATTTGTACCAGATCCACAGTTTGCGAGAAATCGCTTCCAATGTCGTCTCCGATGATCCAGTTTGTGCTGTTGTCAGATCGATGGCGAAACGAAAGGAAATCGAGGCTGACTACGTCTGGTTCGTTTCATGAAATTGACCTCCGTGATACTTTCCTGTTTGACCTTAATGGAAGTTCGCGTTTTATGCTAAAAACCAGTGGATATGATGGTCTCAATCCGCAATTAGACCAAGACAAGGACACCCTCAGTCGAGAGTCGTTACTGACCGAACAAGATAGGGTTCAAACTTGTGTCGCAGGGTCCAACTAAGATAAAACAAATATTAGTAGGGGTTCTTCCTTAGATCTATTGTGTTTGTTTGTTTGTTTGTTTATAGCCGCCTGAGCAATTTTTCAGCTATCCGGCGTATATCTATTGTGTAAAGAAAAAAAAACTTATAAGAAAACACAGACTCTCACAACATTAAAACACTTACACAATATTGACGAATACATTCAGACACTGGACGTTTAAACATATATTAACGCTACATAATACACATTTTGGTTTACGCTGACAATGCAATTAATTATTTATCAATCAAATAAAATAATACAAGCTAGTATAAATCTTACCAGGACTCAAATAATATAAATTTAAGTTTATATCTTTCACCAGGTCTCTGAAGTAACCGTGAAATTACAGTAATATATCTGGGGGAGCGGATAAATAAAAGTGGCGGGAACTTGTCTTTTTATATGAGTGAGGTTAGTGATGAATATCAAAGTCATTTAGCTTTGAAAGGTCGACATATACCACCTGATTAAACAAACTTACAACCATTCATTCATATTATCTTTCACCCTCGTAGTCGATTGACTATACGCGCCAATAGCATTTGAAAATAGCGCTCGCTGCAGTAAAACTTTATAAATACCAACTGTGACATTCTCCCCTGCTAAGGTAAATGGCTTCCGACATTTTAAATACCATATAACATTCACTATTTACAAAACCAAAATTGACATTAATGTAAAGGCTAAGGCAACTAACAGTATTCAGTCTCATAAGTCCTATAGAAGATACAAATCAGAGAGCTGGGCAAACACGGATCCCTGGACATACCAGAGGTGGGATCAGGTGCCTACAAGGAGTAAGCATCCCCTGTCGACCGATCATACCCACCGTGAGCCGTACATTACTATCATGTAAACGGAGTAATCCGTAGTCAGAATCAGTGTGCCAAGAACAATCTAACAATTGGTATGAAACACGTGAGACAGCATTTGACCTAATGGAAAGTTATACTGGCAAATTAGATCGTTATAACGAACATAAAATTTGCGAAATGCTGACTTAGACGAGCTTGTACAAATTTCATTGTCAGTAGCCTGCCTCGATTTAAATATGTAATATTCTTCCCCGACAATAATAAACACAATACACCTGAGGAGAAATTTGTGATCTGCTGTGACATCCACTCGCCGTAGGTGTTACTTGTCTACCTGATTGACGAGAACATGAAACAACAGCAAGGCTATTAACAGAAGATTGACCTATACTTTACATACAAATTTCTATTCAAAGTAAATGTTTCATGGGAAAGACAAAGTTCTCGTCTAAGTCGTGTCAGGTTTGCAGGATGGTAGGTAAACCAAATTGTAAAATTCCACTTGCCCCTCTACAATCCATTCCAGATTTCGAAGAATCTTTTATTCTAGTGTTCGTAGTTTGTGAAGGACCTTTTCCTAAAACTAGATCAGGGTATGTACTTACTATTATGTCCACATTATTCACTGAAGTTATGCATCTTGAGAATATTAAGGAGAAAAGCATCGTTAAGGCACTTACAAAGTTTGTCCGTTTTAAAGGAGTGCCTAAGGCCATTCGATCATATTAAGGTTCGACTTTTATGTCATGTTTGTTTTAACACATCATTCATACGTTAGGTGTTAGACAGTATAAGTCCACTAGTTATTATTTTAGGTTTTAAGGAACGTTTGAACGTTTTCATCAGAACCTTAAAATTATGATGAAGACCTATTGTTATATGTATGATAAACACTGGGGTTCATTATTTTGCGCACGAGAAACAGACAAGTGGTCTCTTCAATTCAGTCCCTTTGAATTAGTATTTGGCCATACAGACTGAAATTGTGCTCTTAACCGTTTTAGACTATGTGTCTAATTTCAAAGAGACTTTACAGGGCTTGCAAAGTGGCACAACAAATCTCAAGAATTCTCAAATTAAAATAAAAGTTTGGTATGAAAAAGATGCCAAAACAGGTGATTTGGTTCTTGTATTTTTGCCTATCCTGGTCATCCTTTACAGGCCAGATTTACGATCCTTATGAAATTAAAAGCAAGCGCTTAGTGATGTGGACTATGTAGTTAAGACGTCTGGCCGACGTAAAGAAAATCGAGTTCGACATATTAAAATGTTGAAAGAGTATTTCGATAGATGTAACCGAAATTATGTTTCCACTTTAGCCAACGTTAAGGAATTTCAATATTGTACTGACGGTGACATTTCTGTAGAAACTGGTAACAAAAATGACTTCAATCAGAATGCACGTTTACAGAACTTCTTGCCAATCTTGGACATTTTAATATTCACCAGAAAGAACAAGTTCAATGTCTCTTTGCTAATTATCCTTCAAATTTTCCGGATGTTCCAAAAAGAGCAATGCTGCTTGTCTTGAGTTATTGTAGGTGGCGCTTTGTCCATCCTTTTCGTTTGCGTCAATTACAATTACAGGGCTTAAGAACAGAAGTGTGGTATATATTGGACAAGGATATTAATTAGCCAAATAAAAGTGATTGGAATTCATCTTGCACTCTCGTAACAAATACTGATGCTACTTTCAGATTGCGTATTGACTTAAGAAAAGTTAATTCTGTCACACAAGCAGATTCGTATCCGATTTCCAGGATCAATGACTGTATTGACAAAATATAAAATGCAAACATTTTTAGTACAATCGACTTGTTGAAAGATTATTGGCAAGTACCATTACTTGAAAGAGCCAAAGATATTTCTGCATTTATATCTCTTGATGGCCTGTTTCAATACAAAGTGATCCCTTTTGGCATGCAAATACTCCAGCGACCAGCGAGTATGATTCATTCCCTTCGTCACGCCCTTCAAAGATGTGAAGCCTAAATTGAAAATCATCTAAAGGAATCTGGGTTAAAATAGGTTTTCAGTACCTCTTGCTTGTCGCAAGAAGCGACTAAATGGGGCGGTCCTTCGGACGAGCCCGCAAAAACCGAGGCCGCGTATCATAGCAGGTGTGGCACGATTAAGATCCCTCCCTGCTGAAGGCCGTAAGCGCCGAGCATAGCCATTAAATTTTGCAGCCCTTCACTGGCAATTGTGACGTCTACATATGAGTGAAAATTCTTGAGCGGGACTTTAAACAATATACGATCAATCTACTAGGATGAGTTGAAGGAAGTTTTTGATATTTTCGTTAAACAATATACAATAAACCTCCTACAGCGA
Organism: Ostrea denselamellosa; assembly: GCA_024699665.1. Taxonomy (NCBI): domain Eukaryota; kingdom Metazoa; phylum Mollusca; class Bivalvia; order Ostreida; family Ostreidae; genus Ostrea; species Ostrea denselamellosa. The sequence goes on along the minus strand of JAMZEH010000036.1, from coordinate 575,648 downwards.
CACATGGGAAGATGTGCGAGTTCTTCGACATTCTGATCAAATCCAATTCAACAGTGAACCTTGTGAAGAGTGACTTTTCATACTACTTTAGAATATTTAGATCCTAAATTAGACCAAGTTTATCTTATACCCATCTTGGAAGCTATCACAAAGTTCCTACAAATAAGAACGTGTTAATGGGCTTTTTGAGCACGACTGCTTCTTTACAGACAATTTTGTCTAAATTTTCCCTCAGTGGTTGGTCCATTTGCAAACCTCTTAAAGAAGAAAGTTTTTTGAATGGACAAAGGATGTGACAAGTCATATTTTAAAACTGAATATCTTATGAGGAGTCCAGTTCTTTCAGCTCCAGATTTTTCTAAGCAATATAAGCTTACTGTTAATGCTAGAGATGTAAGAGTCGGTACTGTTTTGTTTCAAGAACATAATAATACTGTCGATAGAGATGTCTCTCATTTTTCATAGAAGCAAACAGAGTGTCAAAATATACTCTGTTATTGAAAAAGTGTGCCTTGCTTTGTTGTTAGTTTTGCAACATATTGATGTTCATTTGAACGTTACTGGGCATCCAACAATTTTACCGGACCACATCCCTCTCACTTTTTACCAGATGACGTTTATTGTTACAAGAGTATAATATTAATAATAAATATACCAAGCCAAAGAGGATATCACTGCATATGCCTTATCAAGATTATCATGTTGGATTGCTTTAATTTGATGCACATGTATATATGCATTCAGGGCTCTTAAATCTTGGCGAATTAAGTTTTCATTGTTATTCAAACTTTTTCAACAAGGGTGGAGGTGGGGGTATTGTGCAATACATTCTACCTGATTGCCGCCTGTGGTCTAGACAAGATTTTATTTTTAGAACGTCTGCCACGACTCAGGGCTTCAGTTTTGAAGGTCATATCCATGATTCTCACTTCTAAATGCTAAGCGTTCGACGAAGGATCAATCATTCCCTACGTTTACGTCTTGGGTTTCATGCGGCCTTGACACGAGCGGACCTCCCGGTTATGATTGACGAAGGATCAATCATTCCCTACGTTTACGTCTCGAGTTTCATGCGGCCTTGACACGAGCGGACCTCCCGGTTATGTAGCGAACGCTCTACCACTGAGCTACCGCGACCGTTGAGAGGGAGGCACACAAGTTCTATAATATCATTTACAAAACCACCACCCGCTGTATTTTTGGATACAGAATAGGTTCTCAGTACTAAATGGGCGGTCCTTCGGATGAGACCGCAAAAACCGAGGCCAGATGCCACAGCAGGTGTGGCACGACAAAGACCCCTCCATGCTCAAAGGCCATAAGCGCCGAGCATAGGACTAAATTTTGTAGCCCTTCACCAGCAATGGTGACGTCTCCATATGAGTGAAGATTCTCAAGTGGGACGTTGAACAGTATACAATAATTCATATTCCTCCATTATTTATAACCGTACTCACCTATAGAGTCGTATTGGAATTTTGTGTAGTTTACACGATAAGCAACGACGATTTTTCTCAAGAAAAATTCAGGAGCCTTGTTTTTTAAATCCAATCCAGCGACAGTATGAAGGCGAAGTTTTGTAAGCGAAAGAGCTTCACACATTCGCTTCGTCGTTATCCCCACACACTCTCGATCCTTCGCTCTAGCAATTTTACTGTAAACGCAAGGAGTGAGTAGTCTGTTCAGAACACCAAACAAAATGGCGTCACATGTCGGCAGTTCTTGTGTATGTCTATGATGACAGGATAGATATACAACAGGTAGATTATTTTTGAGAAACACGAATGTCTTTATAAACTCTAATCATACCGATGTAATACACGAAAATTCTATCTCCTTACGAATGATCAAAATTCTGAATCTATTCGTTTTGTTTTTATAGTAGAATACGACATAACATTTCATGGAAGTTCTTACTTTTATGGGAAGCTTTCAACCTTGACAACTCGAATATGAACATAACATACAAAAATGCACTGTGAAACTTACATCATAGTCACAAATCCTTAATCATGGTGTACAGTCTATATATTTTTTCATGCCGAAGACTGAGTATCATCTACTTTGATTTTTTTTTCGGAATTTCCATATGCGGCCCTGTATAAGCCTTGTTATTTTTTTTTATCAGTATAGATCACGTGATCTTTCACCTCGTGTCATTGCTCGTTTGATAGTAGATACTAGACAACTGTGATTTTATCAATTTCGATTTAGATCATTTTAGATCAATTTTATTTAAAACAATATTTTGTGAATCCATTTTATTATCATACATTCCTGAGTACATCTGTACTGTGGACGTACACAACGATGATCACTAATCCGTTTTCAAGATGTTTTCACAGGAGCAACGTTTAACAATCTAGCCATATCATTCTGAAAAGGGAAAACAGAGTAGAAATGGTAGTAGATGTGAGCAACATATCTACAAAAAACCCGGATATTTATTTCTCACCCATTCACATAAAAAAGTATATAATGTGAAGCTCCAAAAAAGTGCACACTGTACACACCGTGTCACACAATTTCAAATCCAGTAACTCACTGTGACGGAAAGCTAAGCAGTTGAAAATACATGTCGTTTTATTATTGTACTTTGTACCTGTTATATCTGGACCCTAATCAAATACTGTAAAAATCGTATTCATGAAAGGAAACAATATTTTTTCGACTCTCACACTAAGTTAATCTTTGGTGGTTAAGAGGGTCGAGGGGTACAGGGCATGACGTCAACGGACAATACAGCTATAAATCATCACGAGGTTCTATTTACATACAGCAGTCCAATTCTTATAAGCATGTTGAATATTATAGAAATATAATGACATTAAATTCTGTTATTGAAGATTTACAGTATTGTAATGAGGAGAGTATATTCCGAATAATGTCCATTTAAGACATCTTACTGCCTTGATAGGTTTAGTCTTAGGGACTCTGTGTTGTTGATTTACAAGTATTTGAACATACTGTATCTGGATCATATCCCGTAACACAGTATGTTGATATTATAAAGTTCCATGCTTCCCTTCCTCCGTGAATAAGGGGCCTTCGTGGCCGAGTGGTTAGCACATTGCGCTCAAAATCACAATGCTTCTCACCTCTAGTCGGCGCGGGTTCGATTCTCGCTTGCGCCGATACATGCGAGGAAGTTTGCCAGTTTACTTTCGGAAGGTCGGTGGTTTCTTCCCAGGTACATTGTATCTGGGTTCTCTTCTCCACTTACAAAAACTGGACGTCACAAGATAACTGAAAAATTGTTGAGTGTGGCGGAAAACAACAATCAATCCTCCGTGAATAAACAACATAGTTGAACAAGATGGATACAATACCTTACCTTGCTTGTAACTTTAAAACTACTACACGTACAGATATATGCGTCTATGATAAGGACCGAAACATTATTACAACTAACATTTCTCAAAAACCAGTAAAATAAAACCTGTACCATAAAAATGACCTGGTTGGGATGATAGGGAATCCCTCCGAGTTCATCACATAACTTCATATGTTCTCTTTCTGGGTCCCCGGGCACCTGTACTGGTTTGTCAGGACCTTCCAACTAAAGACAAACAAGGATATTGTTAAAATATAAATCTCCCCTGCTTCAGCCACCTCTATCAGTCAGAGATTATGTCGTTTTCGGGTGTACTTGTATATATTTATGCGCGATAGAAAATCTCATCGGAATCTAGTTTACTGCATACTATATTTGTGGATACTTAAATGTGAAAATTAACATGGAGACTCTACTTCAAATGCAATCTATACCAAGAGGTATTGTTCCTCACACACACACACACACACACACACACACACACACACACATATATATATATATATATATATAGACATATACCTCCGTGAAGTGTTTTCAATATTCTTGCAAAACGGTAAAAATGCTCAAATGAATATGGTTTCGACTTCGGTTGCAAAACTAAATCAATATTAAGCAGAACGTAAGTCTCCTGATATTTCATAAAGCACATGTAGCTGTTAGTTTCATTTTTATTAACCGTGAAAAAGAGGATTTACATGTTGAATGAAAAGGCCAAGATAACTAACAGTATTCAATCTCGTAAGTCCTATAGAAAATACAAATCAGAGGGATGGGCAAACACGGACCCCTGGTCATACCAGAGGTGGGATCAGGTGCCTAGGAGTAAGCATCCCTTGTCGACCGGTCACACCCGCCGTGAGCCTGGATACGGAGCAGTCCGTAGTCAGAATCAGTGTGCCAAGAGCGGCCTAACAATTGGTATGAAACACATCACACAGCATTTGATTTAATGGTAAGTTGTACTGGCAAACTAGATGGTTATAACGACCATAAAATTTAGGAAATGATGACCTTAGACGAGATTGTACAAACCTCTGTAACATCAACATCTTTGTCAGTAGCCCGCCTCGATTTAAAAACTGATGATATGCAGAACAAGCTCGTGAATAAAACTGCTAATTTTGAGACGTTGACAGGGATATATGTGAGTGTTAGGAACGATAACTCTTGAATAAAACTGCTAATTTTGAGACGTTGACAGGGATATATGCGAGTGTTAGGAACGATAACTCTTGAATAAAACTGCTAATTTTGAGACGTTGACAGGGATATATGCGAGTGTTAGGAACGATAACTCTGGGTAGATATTGCTTCATATGTTGATGTTTCTTTTTTTTCGCACAATACATGTATTTTAGACGAAAATATCTACATATATTTATCTTCAATCCGTATTTACTAACTGAAACTGTAGGTTAATGCCTTATACACATTCAACCAAAACTTGGGAGTTTATTACTAAATATTTTAGTATAGCGCTATAGATTTATACAAAATAGTCAGAATATCTAGTTTATTGTGCGGCAACATTTTGATGAAGCGTAATAATAAATGATACATTTACTGATAAATATTAGTAACTTTTATATTACGTACACTGTGTACCTATTTCCTTTATCAACTAATAGTTATAGTACATTTCTATTCGGAATAATTTTTTTTATTGGATGAGCTATACATAGGACTTCCTCTGTTTGTTTCCTTGAATTTCTCTAGAGAGTACACAATACTTCGCTATAACTATTACTTCGATATTTTTTGTCCCAATTATTGTACTTTTTCTGTTTGATTTTATATACTGACGTGATCCCCTGAAAGATCTGACTCCAGGACCATGAAACTTAAGATGAGCCTCACTTTTGATCCAAATCTTACTTTTATAGATCGATTGATTATATATTGTTTAACGTCCCGCTCGAGAATTTTTCACTCATATGGAGACGTCACCATTGCCGGTGAAGGGCTGCAAAATTAATCTATGGTTGGATCTTACGGCCTTTAAGCAGGGAGCGATCTTTATCGTACCACACCTGCTGTGACACGGGACCTCGATTTTTGCTGTCTCATCCGAAGAATCGCCCAATCTAGTCGCCTCTTACCACAAGCAGGGGGAACTGAGAACCTACTCTAACCCGGATCCCATGGGATCACTGTTACTGAAGCCTAAGAAAGTGCATACAGCAAAAAGAGAGACTTAATCAAAAGTGAGGTCATCTTACTGTTATGCCCCCGGAATCTTTATTGGAAATAAAAATATCATATCTGAATATTTACTTCACTGTCAAAACTGAATTGTAAAATTATGTGTAACTCTCCACGTTTAGGAAGCATTTGACTATGGAATGGATACAAAATGTACCGTTTTATTTAAGTTGTAGAGAAAAAAATATTTTACATTTCATACCTGCATGCTCGTTCTACTATATGTCAAAAATGATATGAGACCTAAATTAAAAAAAAAAAAAATCATATTTTTGGACTGTTATATTTCTACGTTGTAGATGATAAGAAATCATGAGAGGAATAAGTGCATGTGTGATACTGAAAATGTACAATTACAAGAACTTCACATGGGACTTACCGACTCCAGCTGTCTACAGATGTCGATCAGTTCACTCATGCGGATCTCGAAGTCATCCGTGAAAGCCTTCGGGTCTAACACAATGAAACAGTGTCCCTACAGAGTATACCAAACGTCGTGTGTAAATCTATGGGGTGAACACGATAAAACATTGTTCCTTCAGAAAAAACAAAGGCCGTATGTGAAAGCCTTTGGTTTGAATACGATGAAATATCGTCTCTATAGAATATGACAAAGAAGTCGTCTGTGAGAACTTTTGGGTTGACTACGATGAAACATTGTCCCTACAACGAGTATAATATATAACATATAATATTTTTTTTTTTTGTTTGTTTTTATTTATAGTCGCCTGAGCAATTTTTCAGCTATCCGGCGACTGTCACTATTACCGGTGACGGGGCTGCAAATTTAGACCTATGCTTAGCACTAATGGCTTTTAGCAGTGAGGGTTCTTTTACGTGCCACACCTGCTGCGACACGGGACCTCCGTTTATAAGGTCCCATCCGAAAGACCCGTGACTCTCACTTCGTAATGCCGAGCTCTTGGCGAAGGAGCAATCACTACCTATTTTAACGTCTTAGGTTTGACGCGGCCGGCCCGAGCGGGGCTCGAACTCACGACCTTCCGTTCACGAGGCGAGAGCTCTACCACTGATATATATATATATATATATATATATATATATATATATATATATATATAAATCGATGGTGTAAAATACATGTCTACATGTACCATGAACAGAAGCCATTTGTTCAAAGACCGATGTGTATTTGAATTATTTCTTCCAGCTTATATCACTGCTTAGTTTGCAGTAAACAGTAATCATACCGGATTTCTACACAGCTTTCAATGAAACTCTTTCTACAGGAAACAAACATCTGTTTTGAATTCAGTCTGATGAAGAGGTTAATATAATATTTCAGATGAACAGTAACGAACTAAAAGTGTACTGCACTCAAATGGATTATAGAAATACTCCAGTATGAGGGGCTGTTGTAGTATGTGTGTACCAGATTGGCTGTTCTCGTTGCTCCCTTCCACTGCCGTATATTGGGACCGAACGCACCCCCGCTGAGAATTCCCGTGAGAACTTCTACCATCATTGACAATCCGTAACCTTTGTAGCCACCTGTCACGTGACGAATACGTCATTTATATAAAGATAAACTTCAAGGTATCTAATTTACATATACAAAAATGTATTTTTTTTTTTGATTATGCAACAACTTGAATTGATTTCTGGTTGCAAGGTACTGCCCATTTGGATTTATGTTATTACTTGAAATTGGCGTATTCATCGTGAGGTGTTGCAAATGTAAATGCTACATGCGGTTAAAAACCAACATCAAATTCGGATTGTTAGTATTTGTAAACCATCAAATCAACAAAATTCAGATAACTTACTGCTTTCTTCTTTTCCTCCGAGAGGTAACAAACCTTTGACCGTCTTTGGGTCATATGTTTCCTGTTAAATCAAGTTACAAATTACCTTAAATGCAGATTAGATTTTTCACAAGTATCTGACTACCAACTTTTTCAGTGTCATGATATACTGACATTTAAATTTTATATGATATCAATTCCGAAATTCATTCATAAACAGATTACATTTCCTTCAGCGTCTACCGCCCATCCTGGAGGAAGAGGAAGTTTCTTTCTGTCTTGAATTTCAATCTAAACAAAACATAAAGTGGAAATGTTTCTTACCGTAAATGATCATTCAGGATGATAAATTGCTGTACTCAGAGATTTGTATTTTATCTGTTTCCAGAATTACACTTATTACTTTGCTGCAGTGATGTGTCGAAATAATGTACTCATGAACACGTGTTTCTGTGTGACATCAGCAAAATGCTGCTTTATGATATATTATGAATTTATGTTACCTTTCCAAGAGCTACGCTAGAAGTGGCCATATCCAAAACAAAACTGTCACCGTCCTTAGCTGGCGCTGCCATGCAGATGGGGTTGGTTCCCAATATTTGCTGGAAAACTAAAACTTGCTTTACTGTCGGCTTACAAACCTGTCTAAATACTTATTTTAATGTCGTATTTTAAAAATTTCTTTCTGTATTATTACTGTAATCAAGAAAGAATAACGGCACCTGGTGTAAGTTTTCTGCAGAAAAACGGGTGCAACAGCAAGAAAATAAACATCATCAAATCATTGAAGTACTTTACTACATTCCGCTGATGTAACAACATACTCATAAGATACAAATGTGGACAAATTTAAATCTTGTTATGTATTCATCTGAAAATCTTAACATCTAAGTAGTCTTTACATGATTTTGCTGTATAATGCCAACTTTTGACCAGCTTTATCTCGCCCTTTTTTTCTTTGTTTTGGCGAGGATGGGGAAGGGGTCATTGAATTAAGACCCAGAAGCCAGAAAAATGCCCCTCTTGGCAGATTTACCGCTTGTCCATGTATCAAATCATCAAAACAAGTACACTGAATTCTACAATGTGACCAGCTTTGAGAGTTAAAATTCAGAGTCAGCAGGTGTGAAGGTCAGGGTGTAAGAGTGGGTGTGAAAATAAGAGTGATAAGTGTGGTGTGAAGATCAGAGTGACAAAGTGGGTGTGAAGATCAGGGTGGATGTGAAGTGAAGATCGGAGGGGGTGTGAAGATCAGAGTGACGGAATGGGTGCGAAGATTAGGAGGAATGAATTTGAAGGGAAGTATGACTGGAGGATTAAGAGAATATGGGGCGATCTGGCAGATTCATAGGATAAACATATACTTGAAAGTTTGAAACAAAGTATGGAGTAGAGCAAATGTTCCATGATTTCGCATTGTTTCTTCAATACACTGTCATGTCTTTTTACAGTTCAAAAGATGTAGAGGGGTCCTCTGTGGCCGAGTGGTTAGAGCATCTGGCTCAAAATCACAAAGCCTCTCACCTCTGTCGGCGCGTGTTCGAATCTCAGCCGCGGCGTTATGTGAGCAAGTTTGTTGAATTGTTGAGTGTGGCGGAAAGCAATAAATCAATCAAAAGATGTAGAAATACAGTACTTTAAATAGAACTCTACGATGCATAATGTAAAGAAGACCCAAGTCTTCTGTCAGCTACACTGGTAAAAGTACGACTTATCTTTACCATACGACTGGATTTTTCCATGCTTAACTTGTGTTGCAATTTCACCTGTGTATGGAAATGATATTTTACAAATATGCTTACCTCTTTTGATCGTGTTGGGTTGAGAACTGGAGAGCTATTAGTAAAAGACATTCCCTAAAACGAAACAATTTATGTATATTGAAGACAAGACTTTGCAGCAGCAAAAACAATGTTCTTTAATTTTTTAAGCATTTCTATATATTTCTTGTTTGGAATGCGGCAATCCATATTATGAATTAATTTTGAATTATAAATATAACAATGGTATATTATACATGTTTTTACGTATATAGGCATCCTTTGCTCCTTACAGATCTATACACTAAGCAAGTATAAACACACTTTTGTCGGTATTTCTTTGGAAAGTTAAGAGGCTTCTAAAATTTTATTACATGAATCTAAACGTTCCAACGAGTAATATGCATAAATGGTTCAATGTAAACTCTGTAGTGTTAAATACATAAAATAACCCCTTCGTGAAAAAAACAACTCTTTAAAAAAACAACAAAACAATGTAAAATGTTTAAATCAACACAAAACTCAAAATCCTAAATCGTGGAGTCAACGATTTTAAGACAATGCAACGTAGCACACATTACCGTCAATCAACGGTTTACGTTGTCCAGCGGGTTTGTTGTCCAAACAATGAAAGGTGTATTAGATTCTAATCTATGGTTAAACATCGAGTATGAATTAAAATTTTTTTTACATCAGTTACCGATAATTACGTAATTTGCAAATTAAAGAAGGGTATCAAACAAATTGTTCTACATGTTTGAGAACATTTCTAATGCCTGTAATAATTTTGTGGTTAATTAGTTCTGTCCTCATTACTTGGCGCACAAATGTAATTACATTTTTTTTTTTCATAAATCATGATAATACCCCGCAGATTTCAGGGGTTCCAACCCCAATTACATTTAAAACATTAACGAAATCCGCATTAGAAATCTCACAAACTATGCATTCTTCAATTCAGTTACTACAGTACTTTCCTTATTTACATACTTACGATTAATCCATGTTGGAGAGCCCTTAAAGAATACCAGCCAGCTATTCCAAAGTGATTTGATCCTAAACGGAAAAGGAAAAAAATTTGACGAAAGCGCAAACTTTCTGACTACGATATAAAAAAACAAAACACCGTTTGATTTTCGCAGTGTGTGACACGACTGTATGTCGCCGTTGAAGCCGTGTAATATAAGTATAATATATCGTTATGTAATTAGTATACCTCGAACAGAGACCATTCCAATTCCAGCCTCTCTCGCTTTTTGAATGGCCAAATCCACGGCGAATTTCCCGACTACAGCACCTATTACGTATATACAAAAAAAGTTCAGTATTTAAATCTCATTTTCTGCATGTAGCTCAGAGTAGACGAAAATTTGCGAGCAGAAATTTATTGCCGGGCTGTATGAGCTACAAGTATTTAATCATCTTGTTGTGTGTCGTGTTGAGTTCAAGGGGATAACAGGGTTGGTTATATTCATTAATATAAGCGTTAATCTTACCCAATAAATTATTCCCCTCCACAAGAGCAGTTGCGACAGTTTGTTTGATGATTTCCGGCGATGTTCCGCCCCCTCGGCAAATTCCTGATTTTAATTCGCTTGAATACAGATCTAAAACACATTTAATTGAAATCTGCATGCATACGATAATTTTACATTGCACATTAAGGTATCACGGGGAGGAGGGGTCACTTTAGCTTGTGTTCGAGGAATAGGATTCGGAAACATCTTTAACTCAGTTAAAAAAAATTCAAAGAAAGGACGAGTCCGATAAGTGCACAAAACCGGCCTCTAATAACTTGTGCATGTTTTTAACCCCCCCCCCCCCCCCCCCCATATCCTTTCCTTCAAAGATTGTTCTTTCTTAGTTTCATTTTTAGTTTTTAATCCCATGCACCGCAATTTCCATATTAACGAAGTATTAGTCCAATCAACATAGATGGGGTATACTGTATGTTCTTTACATGAGATATGGATTTAAAATTTGCATTATCTCTTTTGATCACTACATGTAGTTATCTACGGGAGGATGCCGGCCGGTGTCCAATACCTGTCCTGTTTCGAAAAGGAAAATAAGAAAACAGTTTTTAATCTATACACCAGAGAGAGAGAGAGAGAGAGAGAGAGAGAGAGAGAGAGAGAGAGAGAGAGAGAGAGAGAGAGCCTGTGTGTGTTATATTACGGGATTATTTACCTTATGAATTACATATCTGGAATTTAAGAGGGCTGATTGATATGTTGTGAGCCCGATATATGTAAGGGTTTGACTTTTGACGGACACACTGCACCATTTATACACTTTCACTTTTGCCAGTGATGTTTGAGGACCTCAAGGCCTTTTTTAAAGAAATCATTTTCTTGATAGTTCAGAAATCCTGCCATTGCATGTATGACGTCATCATCTGACTGAACGTGAGTACAGTAAACGGCCACTCTCAGTTTTGGAAATGGATGAAAGTCTGATGGAACGAGATCAGGCGGATGTTCAATCAACTGAAAGCCACAATCGTTAATGGCAGCCACGGCAATGACAGGCTTGCGAACAGGGGCATTGTCCTGGTGGAACAACACACCTTTACCGAGTTTTCCGCGGCGCTTGAGTTTAATATTTTCCCGTAGCTTGTGTTCGAGGAATAGGATTCGGAAACATCTTTAACTCAGTTAAAAAAAAATTCAAAGAAAGGACGAGTCCGATAAGTGCACAAAACCGGCCTCTAATAACTTGTGCATGTTTTTAACCCCCCCCCCCCCCCCCCCCCCCATATCCTTTCCTTCAAAGATTGTTCTTTCTTAGTTTCATTTTTAGTTTTTAATCCCATGCACCGCAATTTCCATATTAACGAAGTATTAGTCCAATCAACATAGATGGGGTATACTGTATGTTCTTTACATGAGATATGGATTTAAAATTTGCATTATCTCTTTTGATCACTACATGTAGTTATCTACGGGAGGATGCCGGCCGGTGTCCAATACCTGTCCTGTTTCGAAAAGGAAAATAAGAAAACAGTTTTTAATCTATACACCAAAGAGAGAGAGAGAGAGAGAGAGAGAGAGAGAGAGAGAGAGAGAGAGAGAGAGAGAGAGAGAGAGAGCCTGTGTGTGTTATATTACGGGATTATTTACCTTATGAATTACATATCTGGAATTTAAGAGGGCTGATTGATATGTTGTGAGCCCGATATATGTAAGGGTTTGACTTTTGAAGGACACACTGCACCATTTATACACTTTCACTTTTGCCAGTGATGTTTGAGGACCTCAAGGCCTTTTTTAAAGAAATCATTTTCTTGATAGTTCAGAAATCCTGCCATTGCATGTATGACGTCATCATCTGACTGAACGTGAGTACAGTAAACGGCCACTCTCAGTTTTGGAAATGGATGAAAGTCTGATGGAACGAGATCAGGCGGATGTTCAATCAACTGAAAGCCACAATCGTTAATGGCAGCCACGGCAATGACAGGCTTGCGAACAGGGGCATTGTCCTGGTGGAACAACACACCTTTACCGAGTTTTCCGCGGCGCTTGAGTTTAATATTTTCCCGTAACTGCCTCAGTAGTGATGCATAGTATGTGCCACTGATTGTTTGTCCCTTTTGAAGATGATCTACCATCAGCATCCCAGAAAATCAAGGCAAGGGTAAACCAGGGTGCTTCCATTGTTTAGACTGTTGTTTGGTCTCTGGGGTGAAATGAAGGACCCACTTTTCATCCATAGTAACAAATCTCTGAAGAAAGTTAGCAGGATATACCTCTAAAACGTTTAGATTAGCACGCAACAATGTGCGCATCGTGTGCTCTGATCAACTGTCAGAAGTCTTAGTACGCAACTGGCTGAAGGCTTTCTCATTGCAAGATCCTCTGTCAGAATGGAATGTACACTATCCTGTGAAATGCCAACTGCACTGGCTATATATTTTTCAGTAATCGCCTGTCAGTCATAGCAATTTCATGGACTTTATTGACCATTTCTGGGATTGCAACAGTGACAGGCTTCCAGAACGGGGGTCATCTCAAGGCTCTGTCTGTCGCGTTTAAATTCCGTCACCCACCTTTTTACTGTAGCAAATGAAGGGACATCTTTCCCTAGTGTTGCTACCATATCAGTATGGATATCCTTTGATCTAAACCTTTCTTATGCAAACATTGGATCACTGCTCTTTCACCGATTTTGTCCATTTCGCAAAATTCACTTGCCTGAAAAAGGACGTCAATGATAACCTTCATTACAAGGCTCACAACATATCAATCAGCCCTCGTATTAGTTTTTATTGTTGTCTTTCAGTCATTATGCAATATAAAAGAACTAGGCCTATTGATTAATTGCGATTCTAATCGTAGATAAAGATTACAAGGCCCATGCAGTTAGACAATAATGAAAATGAAAGTTGGTTTTAACGTGCTTCGGCGTGGTAAACAAATGTTTTACCGAGTCTGTTCAATCCATGGCTGTAGTGTCCTCGATAATCAGCTGTAATGAGCAGATCCGCCAAATCGGCTGCATGGTCTAGATCCGCGCCAGATGCTGTTATGCACCGGATCACAAAGTCTGAAAGCTCTTGTTTTGAAATTAGTATATCTCCCTGTGTCGCCATTTCAGGTTAAAATTCAGTATTTTCAAATGGAGTTATCTCGCTTTGTATCCGAGATACCCTGTTATAGATTTACATGTACAGAAGACAAAGAATTTCTTTATAGATTGAATTTGCAATGCAGCAAGAATAGACTACGTTTATTCTATCTGAATATTAGTTCTAAAAATATAGGGGAGTTAAAAAAAAAAAAAAAGAAAGAAAGAAGAAAAGAAAGAAAAGAAAAAACATTTCTGACCCACTGTAAAACATATGATCAAAGTGAGTGAAATCACCATTTCATGGCAAAAAGGAATAATTAGATGTGCAGATATTCCTGAAAAATTGAAAAATATAGAAATTAATGTGTAAGAGTTTTCCAGTTATACAAAATCCATTCTCCATATCTCCTTTGTTTTGTATGGTGGCATACCCCCCCCCCCCCCCCTCCCCTTCAAGTGAGTTATACTCTTCTACAGAATGTACCGACATGCAAATTAACTATGTCAAAATACTAGTATCATCGGATAAGACTTGAGAAAATAGAAGTTCTATAAATATTGAATATCGCCCATATGTGACATAAAACATACCAGATACAAGTTGCATATTTTGTCACGTACGGAAGTAATGCGTGTTGACTTGCATCCTCTTTATAAACTATCAACAACTTAAATTGATGCTGATATGCTGTTGGGTTAAAATTTCGTAAACGTATTCATATTCGTAATGGTAATTTTAATATAGGCACCTTGCATACGTTATCATGCAACTAATTATGACAAGATGCAACCTTTTATGTCAACATGAAAGTTATTTATGTTCACATGCAAGTTTTTTCTCAATGTCATCTTAAAAATAGGTTGCATGACGACATAAAAAAATTGCATATTAAGTTGTATGTCGTCATAAATGTCTTGCATATCAGCGTAACTATTTTGCATGTTAAATAAGTTGTATACAAGCCAAAGTAAATTCTATGTCTACATAAGTAAAAAAAAAATATTGCGCTACACGTGGTGTATTCATTTCACTTGAGGCTGTGCATCATTTCTGCTTATACGCATGGTGAATGTGCCCACTATTTATATGAACAGTATATCTAATTTGCCATTTAAATCACATATATTCAATGTTATGCCCCCTGAATTGGGCCATAATCTGAAATAAAGCGGTCTAAACCCTTTAAAAAAATTCGTTTTCCCACAGTATATCGGATTAGACGGGTTCCACTCATAAACAAATGCAATACTAATACAATTACACAGAGCTTATGAACCCTGAATAAAAATCATGAATCCACCACTGAAGACAATAAATAAAATATTGCCTTCCTATATGTTGACCTACTATTATATTTTCGTGAATTCAGTATATAAACACTTGTATATTAAAATTACCTTTACGAACATCAATACGTTTACGCAATTTTAACCCAATAATATAAAGCAATATAAAAGCCTGAGTGGTATTTCAATAATCAAATTCATAAGATGAAAATCTTTATAAAAACACTTGGACTTTCTCAACCGATGTCTGGCTTTCATAGGTCTTGCGTCTTTTAATCCTATTATTAAGAATTCTTTCTTGAACTTTATATCCATACGTAGTAAACACTGACATGTAAACTCTATTAATATGTTGCCTTTTTCAGTCAGCGTGAATATCTAGCTACGAAACAAAGTTATGTCTAACAATAGCATATAGCACTATATTACAGAAGAATTTAAAATTCAAAACCAAAAAAAAAAAATAAAAAAAAAAAAATGATTGGCACTTTAGAAATATTAAATCTAACAGGATTCATATCAGCTTGAGTATTTTTGATCTACCAAATTTTAAAACGCTCCATATTTTTAGTAATACTTGTATTCGATTTTTTCCCCCTTTTTCTCTTCTTATCGTACGGTAACATTGCGCCATGTGCATAGTGTATGCAGTTGCAAGGTGATTAACAATTGCTGGAACCGTAGTCGCATGGCAACCATGAACCCGATTTACCCGGCTTTGCGTTTTCTATCTCAGTTCCAAGCCTTTTTTACCTGAGATTGTTGTATACCAATAAGACTTTCACTTTTTTTTTAAATCGGCTTGTATATATCGATCAGTGTTAGTTTCTCACATCAGACGGACTATTAAGTGTAAAGAAAAAATTATTATGGAAGTTTCTCAAAGGCCCAGAACAACCGAGTAAGTAATTTATACTTCATTACAGTGTAAATTATGTTGTTGTTTTTTTTTTGGTTTTTTTTAAAATCTATATCTCAGAGGTTATATATCGGGCATGAAATTTAGAATTGAAAAATTAACGTAATTGTTATATACATTAAAAGCGTTTTCTCCCGACAATGAATTTTATTCAATATCATATGACTTGCCAAAAATATTGTGATATACAAGACATTTTTATTTCCCGTACTGTCAGATATATTTTAATTTCATAATGTAGCACATTTCTAGCTTCGTGGTTTATCAAGGTCTACACAGGCACGGTTACGTTGCGATAGAGATACAAACGAAAACCTCATCAGTACATATATATATTAAATATTAATAACCATGTTCCCCTACTACACTATAATTATTGATTAAACAATTGATTGTCATATCACTCTATAGACGTCTGACGTCATCGACAGGTCTTAACTACGCTCGGTATTGTTTAACTGAAGTACAGACAGATAATAAAAGATATATTTCACACATTGACAGGCAATATATTTTGTGACACCCCCCCCCTTCCACCTTCAATGTATTTTGTCGATTCAGGGCATTTTCTGTCTGTAGTTATTTTCACCGCGGTTTTTCGTTCTCTATTCTCTGCCTCTTCATGAGAAATCTGTGCTCGTAGGTAATATTTTATTTAAAAAATATTGATAGCACTTGTGAAGAATTGCTTTTCTTCAATACATAAAACTTATCATATCAATAAATTGATGCATCAGACGATCTGGTGCATTTCATCGAGTCGATTTAAAACCTTGTAAATCCTTCTTTTACAATCTCTGTTAAGAGAGGATTCAATGCAGCGACATTTAGCAAACAGGGGGGGAAAAGCTGGTCATAACGTACGATTTAATTATCACTTAGTAAGAAAAAATATCATCCACGCATACATTTTAAATGCATGCCTTTTTTTTCTTTTGAGAGTAAGTAAAATCATTGGCAATCATTGGCCAAAAAAAGTAGTCATAAATGTTTTTTAAGTAAGCTGATCAAATAAAATACATATGTAGACATTTGGGGGCTGATGTTTGGAATTTGATCTACCGGAGTTCACTAAATTCTGTAAAGCGATTAACAGTGTTGTATATAAACCTTGAGGTATTTACCATCTAGTAGTTTAATTTAGGAAGGTAACGCTACAAGTGCAACAAACACTGGGGCGGGGAACTTTGATTCCGCTCCCGAAACCATCGCTGTATAGTTTTATTTGCGCAGATTATCAATCAGTCCCTCAACTTCCAGAACCCTGTATGCACCATAAAGTTTCTACGCAAAGTATAATCATCTGTTTGGACCAAGTGATTAAGACATGATAAATGACCTTGTCTGTTTAAGTTTTTCGTTTCTATTGAGATATCTGGGATGTCATTTAAAATATTGACATGTTTCTTTGTAGTCGGTGGGATACGGTATTTGTGAAAAGCAATTTAAAATGGGAATTTTACATAACACATTGGTAGAGTCGTATCTATACTAATCAAGTTACACACGAGGATGTCAACATCTTATTAATGTTTGTCTTTGAGATTTGCTTGATTTTTATTAATTTTTAAAATGGTGTTAAATATATGTCAGGGATTGGGAACCATTCAAATGTAGGTTGTATTCTAAGTTAAATACCTTTATATGTGGTTTGCCCTTATTTAACTATTGTATCATGATATCAATGCAATCAAAACAAAAAATGGTACCTCTCACCCACGCTACATTACAAGAACCGAGATTTTTTTGGGGGGGGGGGGGGGTCCTGTTCGAGAATTCTTCACTCTTATACAGACATCAACAACAGATTAAGCACCATACATTTTGACTTGTATGTATGGCGCTCATGGAAGCCGTAGCAATATATATGTGATGCCTACGCCTATTGTGACACGGGATTAGTCCCGTTTTAAGGTCATATCCAATTGACCTGTGACTTTCATTTCTAATGCCGAGGTGTTTGGTAAAGGAGTAGGCACTGAGCGTTGCTGGGATCGGAAGTCGAGTCCCGGACATACCCGTTGCAAATCAAACGCCATTTGGCTACAACGACCAATGTGCTTCAGATCATTCTAATTTGTTGGGCGCCAGGATCTTTGTTGGACCTAATGAAAGAAGCGAGAGAATGATATGCTATTATAATACTATATATTTTATACTCTGTAGTATTTACTTTGTATTTTATTGAAGTCAACAATCAAATTAAGACTCGCGATCCTTTGTGTTTTGTTGCATTTGTTTATCCTCGCGATGATTTTTCTTACACAAAATATTATAATTCAATAATCTGACACCACTTGAATTCCAATTTTATTCCAAATAAAGATCTTTTTAAAAACTTAAAAGGCTTTTAAACGAATTCTATTTGATTATATGCTAACTTGACCACACTATTCTTTTATTTGGTGTTTTTCTCTCACCAATAGAACTTTAAAAGCTTCCAAACAATCGAACACTTTAAAGTAATTGATTGCTACATTACGATTCGGCCTACATTGTAAGCACACAAACGTATAAATAAACATCACAAATGAGAGCCGTGTTCCTTCATAATTGTTAGCTGTTATAGCTTTCTAAAAAGGTGCTAAACTTCATATATAGCCTCCGTATATGCAATACAGGTATTAAATATTAACGCACGTGGTCTGTAATCTTTTGGGCGTGCAACATTCGAAACGGAATATCGTTGCAATTAGTTATGTATGTCATCAAATAAACATGTACAGCACGCGCGATCAGGTCAACCTGATTAAGGAATACCAATCAAAAGCAGATGTGTTCAGTATGAATTTTTATGTTTTCTATTTATTTAATCGACTTTATTTTCTTAATGTATGGAGATTCAAACATTCATCCTCCATGTCATCGTGTCCCATTTCTATTTATTTGTATCTTCAGATCAATTTACGCACCAACCCCAGATCTCGACCCCATTATTGAAAGCATGTCGAGATCTCGCGAAGGCGAGAGGTATTATTCAAGTGTACACAAAGTTCGCACAAAATCAGTTCTATTCTCTGCTTTAACTTCAATTTGAACCTTAATTTCATCAAATGTTTTAGAGACAAATTGCGCGTTTGCGTAGGAGAGCTGAAATGATTTTGTTCGTCTAAAAAAAAGACTGGTCACATATTAATTGCATATATAGCAGCTAGTGTCACCGTATATTATGCTTTCTATCTTTGAAATTCTTGGCCAATTCATGATCACGCAGAATATGTCTTAATTCACTGCAATGAAGCTGTTTTCTATTCGTGTTGTGTGCACGCACAATGTAAATATCAACATCACTACACGTACACGTTAACTCACAATCTTTGGTATTGGACTGGCTACAGAAACTCCCCTTTTGAAATAGCTTCCTACCGGCCTATACTATTTGAGGTTACAACGATACCGTAAGGACACAGTCTTCTCCCGAAGAAAATATATGTTTGAATCATTAAGCATAAGGAATATAAAAAAATAATTATAGCTTTATATAGGTAAAGACCATTTGCCCTCTTCGAACCAGCTCGTGATCACTCCATCTTGTTCGATAAGATAAGATCATCTCTTTTCATAAAAATAATTGATTTTGGGGAAAAAAGAATAAGATAAAAAGAAGTTTTTGATGTTTAGTCTGTCTTTAAAAGTGTAGAAATAAAATTCCGCAAGAAATCTGATTAGTTTTTTTTTTCTTCTTTTGATGTAATTCAAAACTAAAACTTAGGTGAGAATTCAATCATCGGAGTAAGATATGAAAGAAGTCCAGGAGCTCGTAGTCATTGATGTCTTACTCATTTATTTAAATTCAAACAGATGATGAAGAAAAATTAAAAGATTAACGATTCAAACCGAAAAGATTTGAAGTGACAGATTAGAGACATCGAACCCGACAAGAATATATCCCTATGCATGGGTGCATTCGAGGTATTGAATTGTCACTGTATTGTTTTTTCGAGTCTATCGCCAGGCGTATTGATTGCCGACAGAAGAATATCAACAATTCAAGTCAGTGTATGTATATGCTTACATATTCAATTCATGAAGATAAATACCCACCTTAAAGGGGCCCAGCGCAGTTTAATTACTATGAAATTAAGTATTCATACAAGAGGAAATGGGATTTTTAATTAATAATTTCATTCATATCAAAATTTTTGATTTAGATAAAACTGGTGTGTTTCTCATACCCCCATGCTTCATTATACATGACTTCAGCAATTGCAAGCTACGGACGAAAAAAAAAGTATAATGCATATTTAAAAATAATAGTAACACACAAAACTGTGATAAAAATGTATATAATACATATCAATTATTCATGATTTAAGAAAAATGTTTGAAAATTTTCATTTCAAAGCTGTAAACACTCCGTTTTGTATATCAGTATAGCATTGTCGTTTTCTTCTACCAATGCACTTTTCGCGTTGTCTGACACTTTACTTACAAAATGCGCAGTCTGCGGATATTTAATCGCTGAAGTTTAATTAATTTGATAAAATATCTATTAACAGGATTAACACACAAACTGAAATATGATCATTGAAATAAAATAGCCCAAGGAGTCTGTCACTAAGATTTAAAATCGTTTAAAGTAAAACCCACAAGGCCCCCACGATAAGTTGCCGTTATTAACAGATGGTCGGTCTCCCCCCATGCAGTGACTATAGAAATCCTTGTTCCGTTTCCATTGCATTACATAGCTACAAATGGCAACCACTAACTGATTACTATTTCTATGTTGCAAAACATATATTTGTTGAAAATTCTGGATTTATTTGAAGTTATTGTGGGGTTTTCTTGAAAATGAATAAAACTGGATTATCAAATGAAAAAATGAAACGGTAAGGTCATCGTAAGATAAAATGATCAGATTCAGTAATTTTGTTTCTACAAAACTTTGCATATGTGAAGATCAAGCCTGAGTCTAATGTATTTAAAAGAAAAAGATTACGTTTAAGTGGTCTTGCGGCAGCTCATTATGTCATTCATAGATCCACTATAAGACTCCATGCAGTAGTGAAGTCAGGTCTCAAGACCATAAAGTGAAAATAGACATAATTCTAAATTTCAGATCCAGCAAAGTGAAATATTTTCGTAAACAAGCAAGTTTTCAGTATATGTTTGCATTTGATATTTTGAAAATAAAAACCAGCAGTTTACTAGATAAATCTTTAAGGTATAAGTAACAAAGAATTTGACTTAAGTCTATTCTCATCGTCTTGAGGCCTGATATTTATCTCCCAAAAAAGAGGGAGCTCATTCTTTTTAAAATAAAGATTATTTATATTATTATTGTCATTATTATTATCATTGTAAGTAAGGTTTTTGCATATCCCATCATGTACGCCTACCCATTGCGATGAAACTAGTATGTTTAGTTCTCTTTGCACATTCATTTAAGACATTGGACCAGTTCTCCTTACCAGGGAAAAGACCCGAGTACCTGTTAAAACTCTCACTTCCCTTTTCCCAGCCAAGCAGAATATGTAATGTAAAAGTTTTGTAACGTTATAAAATGAAGATGCATCGCATGAAAACCGGCATCATCGGAAACCTGTGGTTAGTCTCGTTATCTGTTGAGGTTGGAAATACCGAGACCGACCGTGAGTTGCCGACGATGAAAAAACAGTCGAAAACTGATTTACCAACCACATACTCAAACGGAAAAGAAGTTTTAAAACGAAACTGTTTTTTCATATCTAGAATATTATGAAAATGTAATCAGATCAAATGTGTTATAAATAACAAGAACATTCTGCTAAGTGACAACATTATCATGAAATCTATGTTCTATACACATGTATTGACGAGGTATTCAGATCGGTACACAAGAGGACACGAGAGATGATAACGCACCCTTATACGAGAGGTTACTCATTCTAGAACTGCAATTCGTGTTACTTTTTGCAACTCCCCTCCAATTCTGGTTATATCCTGCACCCCATTAATGATCGAGCAACCTACCTCACCTCCGCCCCCCCCCCCCCCTTAAAAAAAAACTAACAAAAGAAAAAAAAAGTGCACGACATATAAACGAAGACGGGTCAACAATATGTCAGCCCAGTTGCTAAGTAATATCTAACGTCTAAAAATGACGTCACTGACGTATGACGGTAACAATGGAAATATGCATTGAGGAACGTAAATTCTATCGTAAGGTGCACATTTATATAGGAGCATTTCGCACGAACTTGCACACACCTACTGGCAGATCCCCTCTTGCGATGAGATAACAATGTTGCGACCATTTTGATAATAAAATGTCAGTCAAGATATTTAGAGTTGATTGAAATTTGACCAACATTGATCAAGAAAAATCACATGCAATAATGCAGTATTTATTTTTGTAGTTTAGATTAAAACATGACTGTCTTACGAAACAAAACACTGTAGGGGGAGGGGGGGGGGGGGGGATAGTGGGTGGAGAGAGAAGAGAGTGGTCAGAAATTACGGGCAGGGCAGGGAAGGAAAGACCACGGTTTACATCTGTCAACATCAGTATAGAGCCATGGAAATAAATCGTCAATTATAAATAACATGTAAACAGCTGCTATCAGGCAAAATGAATATCATGTATTATGCATGTTGTTTGAAAACTGAAAAGTTGCGGACAGTAGAAGTTAATGATTGGTTTTGGCAATAAGCTTTGTTTTAGTTTATATACATGGAAAGGAAAACAATGCTTTGATGATTGATTGGCCTCAATGGACTGCTCTCTTTTAATTGGAATGTAATCGATGAATGCTACCCAGAAGTGTGTGTGTGTGTGGGGGGGGGGGGTTATAAATTTTAACATACGTAAGTCTTTTCATCTATTTTTTTTGTTGTTGTTATTTTTAGGATGACCTTTTGGTCAAGGTACGATCCAATTAGGCAGGTGAAAGGAACCACAGATCACTGGGCCAAGTACAGACAAGAGGTAACCGAAAGGTCAAATTAAAGGCATGCGCAGTAACTATATTTCGAAATTTTGCCCAGATTTTATTTACGCGAAATATGCGTTATCAATTTTATACAAGGACAAGTTTTGGCTATCAATCGATTTAAACGAAATTTTAAAAAACAATTCTTAATTTTATTAAGATATATCTCAAAAATGAAGCTAAATCTACAGTATGGGAAATGGGTATATTGCGAGTAATAGAGTAAGTTGCCTCTGTGTTATGAGTTTACGGTATGTATGAATATCTGTCAGTGTTCAACCCAATCAAATGTGAAAACCCAATTAATTGTAAAAAAAATCAATCCGATTTACACACTAGTCCCGTAGTCAGTCAAGTTGTATCCCAGACACGACATTATATTTTTACTCGCACTTTATGTTTTGTGTTTTATGAAATGTGTTCTCAGATGTGCAGTAGTTGTACATATAAAATATCTATTATTTTGTTTCCGATTTTATGCTAGAAAATTCAGATTTGATTTTTAGTATTGCAATATATACAGAATACACACTACACTCCTAAGTATTAACCCAGAACTATAGATTTCAAGCGATTTAACCTAATTCAAAGCAGGTGGCGTTGTAATGATTGAATTATCACCATTTGTTATACAATTCTCTATCGGGGACAAATTTCTAAAAGAAAAACTGTCAACACTCTCAAAAGATTTGCCATTATTTGCTTTTATTCCTGCAGGCCAGGTCCAAGTGGTTTATTTGTTCTTTCAGAAAAAGTAAAAGGTCCTTTTAAATGGTTTGAAAATTTTTACAATAAATGTGCAATTAAATTTAAAGAGGTGGGTTATCGGGAAACCTCTGGCAATCTGTGACAATTGCGGCAAGTACAGACCAAAAGTACGCAGACGACATTGGCAAATATTTGCCCATGGATCTCATTATCTTCAGCTATTCTCTCGATAATACGCCTGTCAAAAGATTTTCATGCCCCCTTTTTATATTTGAAAATACAAATGAGAACGAGATAGTGAGACAAACAGTCTGATTAACTTAGCTGTTAGAACTACATAATCTCACATACTTTCCAAACAAGTACATGCATACAATAGATATATATTTAAGATATAAATTTCATTAAAGAGCACTTCATGAAGCGCGTTAGCACTTGAAGAAAAGTGCGTTGCTTTTCAAACCCTTATGAATATATATATATATATATTAAATACGTAATACTTTACTTTCATTTCCATCGAAATATTCCCAGCCGTTAAAACAGTGGTAATATTTATCAAGATTCATATGCACATTCTTTATATACATGGGGAAATGGCTACCATATCCTTTGGTAAAGATATCGAAAGTCAAAACATTGGCAGCATATATACAGACAACATACATGCAGATTACTAGGCCTAACATATGACAATCTATAATACATGCATAATTTACCTAACATGTTGATATCTAAGACGCAGAATGATTGGACGAGCAACATTCGTTATTTTTCAGTGACGTAACATGTTGGCATTATTGACGTTTTTGTTTAAAATTCATCTTTAAGACATAATTCAAAGCGTATTTTTGAGTGATAGATAAGATCATAAGGAATACATTTGATAGCAAAGTATGTCATCAAGATATATCACACCTTGGTGCAGATTCATTCGCATTTAAAAGAGTAATCTGCAACAAATTATTTTATAATCTTATGACATACTTTGCTATTAAATTCATTTCTTAATTAGTCTGATCTGCTACAAATCTGCTAATCGAATACAAAACCCATAACGCACGTGCACATACAAGGAACCGGTTTTGCTGTATATGCCCAATGCACTAGCTATTAGTGGTATTTACATGTAACAGCCAAACAAAGTTGTATATCAAATTCTTGTCAACGGTTACACCGTTGAACTACCATATGTCCTTAATATGTTTCTAACATACACTGTAGTTAAAAATCCGTAATCTCATAAGCTATCATTAGGGATCAGTCACATTTGTTTCTTTACAACGAGATTAAAACGGAGATTATGGAGGATTTAAATTTCCATCAAACAATTGTTCACCCCTTTATCTCCGGTTACGGCATTGTTGGGGACGGAGAATACACATTCCCATAGCTAGAACGGTACACGACGAGGTATAAAGTGACACTATCGTTATAAATTAACTATCGTCTGTTTTCTGTTCAGACAGCATTGTTATATAGCCTACGCTACAAAGATATGGGAGAAGATACACAACATATACATACATGAATATTTCTTGCAGAACACGTTTTCTAGATCAAATTAATATGCACAATTCTCAATGATTTTGCATCCCCGAGATCAAACCTTGATCATATCTTTTGAATAAGATAGATATTTTGTTGTTGTTAAAAGTTAAGATCGGAACCTTCTTCAAGGTCAGGGTGAAGATTATGTATGTCAAGGTCAACGCTCACGTTTGCCAAATCAGGTTCCAGCAACAATCAGGTCTGCATTATGCGCTACATATTGACAAATTTTCTAGCCACTGCGCGGAGCCATGAACTCCTTTTCGACCGCGGCGCGCGGGGGGGGAGTGGAGTGTCGATGTAACCATTTGCTAATTCCCTGTGCTTCTAACTTAAGCTTACTATTCATTTTTTGTTCTCCTTTTTTTCAGACAGGTAATCATTTAGAGCTGATTGGACGTGAGTATGCCAAAAATACAAATTACAAAACGTATGCACTCTCCATATTAAACAGCAACAAAACGGCACACAGTCACGATTTCCATAATAGACTATAGCCATTATCATGTACTCAACACTTGCATTTCTCTGTGACGTCCGTCACAAAATGACGTCAAATGCCACATCATTCTACATGTACACCTCTACAGTTCCATTATTTATTCACCAGAAATCGGTCATGGGGCTACTTAAATGAAATATTGTTTTCATTCGCCCGACTATTGCTGGTGATGGGTTTCAATGTATACGCTATAATTTAACCGCTCAGTGATGATAGATGACATTGTATCGGTGACTGAAGGTAGATCATGGGTAGCCTGAATGGATTCATCTTCGGTAAATATTTAGAACTTGCGAAAGTCAAAAGTTCAATATCTCATTTCTTTTGCACATTTTGATATGTATCTTTTAATC
The DNA here is from genome assembly GCA_024699665.1 of Ostrea denselamellosa. Classification (NCBI taxonomy): domain Eukaryota; kingdom Metazoa; phylum Mollusca; class Bivalvia; order Ostreida; family Ostreidae; genus Ostrea; species Ostrea denselamellosa. Next base: position 549,780 of record JAMZEH010000036.1, on the reverse strand, counting down.
TTAGAAAAAGATACCTGTTTTTGTGTGCAATGGACGCCATTCATGCTACTCTTAGGAGCTAGATTGAAACATTTAGAAAATATCGGACGCAATCCTGGCTCCTTGTGTCTATTTGTACCTTAATCTGCTCACTGGTTGGACTAATTCACTTGTGTGTATATTTTAGATGACTGTAAATATTGTATTGTAATATGTGTAATCAGGAATGGTGATGGGTACAAATTGTGCGCTTCTCGATGGACCATGTTCATGATTTTGCTGTTCTGCTATAAAAACCCTTGTCCGGAATTTGGTGTAAGTTTTGAATACGTAAATTTGAATTCTGAAGTTACACAAGTTATCATTTTTAATTTTTTCGAAAAATGAACTCAAAATCGTAATTTAACACTTTTTTGGAGAATTACAATATTTCTCCGGAAAGTTTGTTGTTGTGTGTGGTTAACTTTGATATTATGTGTTTGATACTAAATGTGTGAATAGAGCTACGTGTAGTATGTGTTTCGCATTTATTGGAACTCACAGCAACCGGACAACAGACCAGTAAAAATCATGGCACATCTAATGTTTTACAGCGCACCGCGCTCAACAAAGGGCCAGGGTTGTTAGTTACGCACAGGGTAGAAACATTCCTTATAAAGAGAAAACTTTTGATGAATTGGTTGTAGATGGTCTACGAGGTACAATGCCCGGTGCATATTCCATGAGCCGTCCCAAGAGCACTTTTAACAAAACCCATTACAGGAATGTGTTCTCTGAGCGAGCCAAAGAGGGCTTCCGGTACTGGCTGATAGATCGTCCTAAACCTACAAGTTGTAAGTACTTCGACAGGAAGTGTGCCATAATTATTATATATGTAAACCGGAAGTGTGATATATATATATATATATGTTAACCGGAAGTTGTGGGTTTGTGAAAAAAGAGTGTAAAAATGTAAACGAGTTTTTGTGTGTGGGTAATGAATTAATAAATCTTAAACTTATCATTTTAGAAGTATATTTATTAATATAAAGATAAACTTGATATTTGTGACATTTTTCTGGGGGAATTTGCATGTTCCATTCTAATTTGCAGATTGTTATTAATCTATTAATCAGAATGAAAGAATATAGCAGTTAGGACGATGTACATGTCTGGTGTAGTTAACAGAGCTTGCTTGATAATGAATTGGGTCATAATTTAAGGAAACGTCAATGCCCTATACATTTTTTACCAGTTGGTCAAGTTTGAAATGAAGTGATAATACCGAAAAATCAAAACACTAAATGCTGTATAAATATATTGCCATTTATATTTGTTTGCAAATTGATGAAATTTGATGTGTTACATGAATCCATAACCTCATCGTTCGAGAAAACCTTTTTCGACTATTTTTTGTTGATCTCCGACCAAACGTTTGTTTCCTTAATTCGAATGACCCTTTTCAGTTACGCCAATTTGAGAATGTTTTCTGTCATTTTTCATGCAATGATCAAAAGTCCCGAATTTTCTTATATATTGATGACGTATTGGAAAATAATGTAACTGATGCTTCACCTATACAAACTGAAAATTATCAATATAAATTTACCAAACTTGTACTATGCACATACCAGGATTTTGTTAGTAATAATAGGTATAATGAAGAAAACAGAAAGCGTTCTCAGTCCTGTATTTGTAACGGTTGCTGCTTCACTAAACTGTGTTTTGTTGTAGTCGGAAAATACGGAATGGGTTCATATAAAACAGTTCTAGGGATTGGAAACGCTCCGAGGACGTGATGTGAGTCACGTGGTCTATGTCATTCAGACGTGTTTGATTGGTTTTCATTCGTTTGCAATGTCATAAGTATTAACTTTTACATTCAATGTAATTGTGATGTATATGTGTGTGCACACTATGAAAAATAACATATAAACTAAATTAAAAATGAATTATTTATTGTGTAAAATAGTTTATTACTGTAATATCATTATTGCGTTGTCTATTTCTACTGAGTTTAATATAATCCATGCATTGGACACATTTATTTTCAATTAGGGCCCCGTATCAACGATCTGGGTGTATTTTAGTAATTAACTTTGTGTCAAAGATTTGGGAAAGCGCGCGATCTGTTGAGATACGGGTTTTCAAATTGTACATGCTCATGTATATGCGTTTTTGCGAAATTAATGTTTTCATTTCTGCAGGATGTATGTGAAAATATGTTTATCAAAATATTTTCAAAATTAATGTAATACTAAATTTGGGATTCAAGTTATTGTTAATATTAGCTTTCGAGTTCTAGAGATAAATCAAGCGTATCTTAAAAAGGATAATTAATAAAAATAAAAGAATTGTTAGTTTGTACTGCTTTCATTTTGTTTCGGGTCTAATTTATTTCATTTATTATTTATAGGTATTGATTCATTCACCCATTTATGAAATACAAAACGGATTTGTGTATTCAAATTATTTTTTTTTTCGAATTCATACAACAATATATTTAAGTGACAAGGGAAGCTAAGTCCAGACAAGTGTATACACTACATAAACGTCAGACAATATACATGGCTTCGCATATATATATCGTTATTCTTCTGTGTAAGACTGTATCTTCTATCTAATTTTGTTACTATAGTAATAAAGATATCCTAATTAAACCATGACTTCACAATTAACTCTTTGTATGTACAAGATATCGTCAGTTTAGTCACACACACACACACACACACACACACACACACACACACACACACACACACATACACACACACACACACACACACACACACACACACACACACACACACACACACACACATGAATGAATGCATGTTGATAGATATAGTGCATCTATTTAATTCCGATATAGATATAGTGCATCTATTTAATTCCGACAGAAATGAAAACAGATTGTATCATAAGATTTTTTTTTAAACAAACACACACATGAGGGTATGAACTGCTAATGCGCTTCATGAAGTATTTCGGCGTGAAGCTTCTCACTATTTTTAAAAGTGAAAATCAGTTCTTAAATGAGTACCTGATGTTGGAAGGCAGACATCTCTGCACATTGGGAGGACAAGGTCGAATTACCAAGAAAAGCACCAGTCCCAACTATTATTATTTGACGGGGCCCTATTTGACTTTTTCTAGTTCTTTTTTGATAAGTTCGACTTTTTGATATTACTTAAATATTGTTTTCATTTTCAGTTGGAAAATACAGCCTTGGTGCCAATCATTCAGTCATAGGATTATGTAATGCTCCAAGAACTTAATTTATTAATTATTTATCGTATTCAAATTTATCTTATTTTTCAACGCACTAATCTATGTATATCTGGTTTATTATATTTGTCAAAGAAACGAGTACTAGCGTTATATTATTTAAACTGTTACAATAAGCACAATCGGGAAGTGGTTCATAAATTAGTTTTGCACGTCCATTTTCTCGCCACAGAGTCTGTCGGTGCGTGAAGAGCCCTTGTGCGGCAGCTTGCCATGAAAAGATCGAATCTTTCTAACTTGATTGATCGATAATTCTGCTATGACTGCATTAAAATCGAAATTATGTTGTGGATGAATTCAAATTAATTACTTTTTATTGTTATGACGTTGTCTTTCTAAATCTTTTCGAACGACATTCTTACCACCGCAGTATTAGCTTGTATATATTTATATACATTGATCGAGTTTAGGCACTTGCATGATGTAGATGATTTCTTCGTTGTATTAGGTTACCTCGTCATTTTTGTATACATGTCATAATGCAATTTTGCAATTAAAGAATGTATAATACACATGTGTTATTTTGTTTTTAACATCCTTTACAGAGTGAGGGAACGGCTTTCTGTTTAATTATGACGTTGTCAGTGTTTGTTGTCCGTAACTAAAAGATTAAACATACATTTGTTCAGTCGAATTTTATTCTGTTATGGGTCAAAATAACAGAGTGTCGGCAAAAATCAATTGCAGAGAATTCCAATATTTCACAATTTATTGACACACAAATATATCAATAAAAATATTAACTAACAGTAGATCTAGTGTAAGTTCACAAGAAGTATTCGATGCTGGTTTATGCTGTCGATCTGAATTCACAAGAATATAAACTGTTACAAATTGACCATAACGTCCAATCCAATCCCCAGATGTAAAAGTCCTAATGTGTTACCACAAAATTTACAGCCTATTTATCCTAAAATGAAGATTCCACACCCTTAAATCCCATTTAGGACTTGGATAAACGGGGTTACATGTACACCGTCTTTATATTGAACTGACAAACATCGTTCTAATAATAGAACGTCTAGAATCTTGTCCAGGTCACAAATGTCAACCAAGCACAAATGTATTACACAATACTGATTGATTGAGTGATTATTTATTGCTATCCGCCACACTGAACAATTTTTCAGTTATCTGGTGGCGTCCAGTTTTTGTAGGTGGTGGAGAGGACCCAGATACAATGTATCCGGGAAGAGACCGCCGACCGTCCGAAAGTAAACTGGCAAACTTTCTCACATATATCGGCGCGAGCGGAATTCGAACTCGCACCGACTAGAGGTTGGAGGCCTTGTGATTTTGAGCGCAATGCTTTAACCACTCAGCCACGGAGGCCCCTACTATATATTATTAGTTACACAGTCAGTTTGGGACATAATACGAAGTTATCCAGGGTGTGATATGAAAATCCGTATTGGGCGAGGCGAAGTCGTATTATGTCCCATACTGACTGTGTAACGAATTTATCCCGCTGAAGACCTTTAGAAAATTTGTTCAGATTTCACTAACATCTTAGATAATTGAATTGAATTTTATGCATGTGCCACATTGCACATCATATAATCAAAACAGTTAAAGATATAAACAATAAACAAATCATGTATGTTGAAACTGAATGCAGACATACTCTGAAAGCTAAAGTACCTGTCAGACCAATATACCCTTGCTCAGAGACGGTCTATTGAAAGAATGAGGCCCACGAAGGGTCAAAATCGGCCCTGTGAAACGGCCAAAATTTTAAGTGCAGTTCGACAAATCATTTTCTGCGTAAAAGATAGTGTATGTGTGATAGTTTATCAAGGTGGTCAAAATCTTGGAGTTTTACACTGATGTATCCGAGATCTGTAATCCTAAACATCATGAAAAACAGGAATTTGCTTAAGATACCACATTCTTTGCAATAAATTGCAAAACATTTTATAAAGCTCAGTCATGAGCCAAGTTGATCACGACATACATTTTAGAATATCATGAAAATTAAATTTTGAAAATATTTCACTGGTCCTTATCTGTGCTAATATTTAAAAACAAACAATTGTTAAGGTAGTGCGTAACAGGTAACTCAAAATATTCCTATAATTCAATTTAAAAAAATTACAAGACTTTTTTTAGTATATTAAACTGCATCTTTTTGCAAAATTTAAAAATAATCTGGCATGTAGAAATTTTTCGTAAAGGTCACAAATCCACTCTTGGACGCCCTCAGTTAAATCCATTAGTTTTCATTAAAGTAAAGAAAATTATGAAGAAAATGTATATTTTATGAAAGAATTTTATCAACAAAAGGTAAATCAAATAAAGAAAACACCAAATGAAATAGTAATTAAGTCACAAATTAAGGCAAACGTTTTTTTAAGCAGGTGTCCTGTGATGGCCATATCCAAGTTATCACTGGTCCTAACTTCACCAAACTTGGATAGATGATGCATCTTGTGATACTGAGGGACCTCACATCATTGGATGTTAAATCTGAGTCACAGGTTTCGGACGCTGGAAGAGGTTAAAGCTTTGTAGTCTTTGGTGGCCAGGTCTTCCAACAATCTGTTGGAATTCCCATGGGCACGAATTGTGCTCCTTTATTAGCTGACCTGTTTTCATATTTTTATAAGGCAGAATTTATTTAAAAGCTTCTACATGAGAAGAAAAATTCTCTTGTGTGGCTTTCAACTTGACATTTAGATATATCAACCACGTTTTATCTATTAATAGTAACGTTGATTCGATATATCATAGTGAACCCGAAATAAAAGATACAACAGAGTCCTCCACATATGCTTCCTACTTAGATATATTATTGAAGATAGATATTAACGGCTAACTAACAATTCAACTTTATGACAAACGAGATTATTGCAATTTCTCCATTTTCCATTAATGTAGCAATATTCCAATATCACCTGCATATGGTGTTTATATCTTTCAACTGATTCGACAACAAGAGCTTGTTCTGCGTATGATCAATTTTTTTAAAAATCGAGATAGTCTACTGACAAACAAGTTGATGCTACAGGGGTTGGGTTTCAAAAGTTTCTTTTAAAGTCAGCATTTCGCAAATTCCATGGTCATTATAACGATCTAGTTTACCAATACAACCTGTAAGTGGGTAATATGCTGCCTGACGTGTTTCATACCAATTGTTCGACCGTTCTTGGCACATTGATTCTGGCTATGGTTTACTCCATTTTCCTGATCAAGATAGTGCTCACAGAGGATGTGACCGGTCGACAGGGATACTTACTACTTCTAGGCACCAGATCCCACCTCTGGTATATCCAGGGGTCCGTGTTTGCTCTCAACTCTCTATTTTGTATTTCGTGTAAGAGTTATAAGATTGATCACTGTTTGTTATCTTTACCTTTTCATGTTTATCATATTGATGCACTCTGTTTGCATGCTCTTTCCCAGTAGCAGAGAATAAAATATGGAAATATCAATGCATGTTCACTATATGACCAACAGAGCCCTCCCCTTCCAACGTCTCTTTATAACGAGACGGCTATCTACGTAACAATATGCATGTATTCACCCATAATAACGAGATAACTCGTTATGACTAGATAATAATCTCGGTACAACGAGTCATTATCTTGATATAATAAGTAAATTGTTATTTTCTTTTTTAAAATATGCCTTTCTTGATCATTTTTTAAATTTTTAGTTAATTAAAATAGATATGATAAATTCATATTGTTTACAGTCATTAATATGATGATATTAAACGGTCTCCCATAGGCATTACCAGAAAAAAATCCTTGATAAAATTTACAAGGGGTCATTATTCTATGGGGGGTCATTACTCTTCTTTACAGGTACATAGATTTCATGAAGCACTAACACGCTTCATGAAGTATAGTATGATAGTATGGCGGCGGCGTGAAAGGTCGTACTTCATACTCTCATGTATCTTCAAAAATGAAATTCACTTGTGTTTTTTTTTTCATGGAATGACAACATATGTATAAGATACAGAAATGCTTCGTTTATTCATATATTATTATTATTAGGAAACATATGAATGCCGCGGGATTACATAAGATAATCATATATATGGAGGGAAACATAACTCTTCGACAGAGTTTCAGATATTGATGTTTATTGATTTTCAGCTCACTTGAGATGAAAGCTCAGTTGAGTTTTTTTGATCACTGATATCAGTCATCCGTCCATCTGTCTGTAAACTTTTCACATTTTCAACTTCTTCTCCAGAACCACTGTGTCATTTTCAGCTAAACTTAGCAAAGAGTATCCTTGGGTGACAGGAGTTTAATCTTGTTTAAATGAAGGATGATGCACTGCTCCAACTGGAGATAACAGCAAAAAAGTGAACTTACACTGACAAATTTAAAGATCTTCTCCATAACTGACGTCTCCATATAAGTGAAAAATTCTCGGGCAGGACATTAAACAATATATAATCAATCTCCATAACTAGTAGGCCAATTTCAATCAAACTTGGTACAATGAAGGGAATGCAAGTTTCTTCAAATGAAGGACCATGCATCCTTTAAGGGGAGAGGGTTGAAATAGGGTGTGCCTGCTGCCCAATCCCATTCACATATTTGTAAATGAAATATTATTTAAATTAAATTAAATACATAAAAAGGGAGATAGTCATAAAAATAGGGTGGGGTCATTTAAAAATCTTCTTCTCAAGAACCACTGGGCGAGAAAAGTTCAAATTTGCATGGCAGCTTCCTGATATAGTAAAAATATAAGTTAATTGTTATAATCATGGTCCCAGGGGTAGAGTGTGGCCACGATATAAAAATCTTCTCAGGAACACTAGGCTGAAAAAGTTCAAATCTACATGACAGCTTCCTGACGTAGTTCAGATTCAAATTTGTCAAAGACTTGGCCCCTGATGATAGGGTGGGGCCACAATAGGGAAATAAAGTTTTACATGCAAATATATAGTGAAAATCTTTTAAAACCTACTACTGGGTGTATAAGGCGAACTTAATATCAAGAAGACTTTATTTGTCATCTGTCTTCATATAGGTACTTTGATTCCGTCATTACTGAATTTTAGTTTTTCACACTGTAACTGCATGAGACGGTGGTTTTCCAATACACTAGGTCAGTTTTAAATTTCACTCAACGTTTTTGTACAGACAAAATATCAATGTTCACCCATCACCCAAAGTCTTGTTTTTGCCTTTAGAATGTCAAAAGAAAAAGACTTCTTGAAAAAAAAAAATAATAATAATAATAATAATAATAAAAAATAAATTATAGGTATATAAATTTCTTGACTATTGAGGCATAATATAAGCAGAGTATGTAATTCTGGAGATCCACTACCTTGAGAATTCCAATGATTGTGTGTACATGTGAATATACACTGAACGCCAGTCTGTGCGTGGAGTTTTACCTTATAGTTACATATTATATACTAACATATAAAATTATCCGTTTACCAAAACCTTATTGTTTATGATAAGGAAATACGTTGTCTACACAGAAAGGTCTTCAAGATAAATCTCAAGAGAAGCTGTCTATTTTCCAAAGAGAGATAACTTTTAACGACTCTATACATGAAGAATGAAACGTACAGTGTACCAGATAGAAACAAAAACACAAAATCAAAAACTTAGAAATATACAGTGTTAATTTCATGGCATCATCTCTCATTGCTGTTTTGAAATCCCTTTGTTAAAATTGCAATTCGTATTCTTAAAATACATATTTTAAAAAAATCTCTCTCATTACTGTTGTGGTGTTATAAATTGTCTCTTTTTAGAAAAGAGAAGTTTTCAATTCAAATCGTAAAATGCCATTTATTTTCCATTGAAATGAAGGTTGAATGCCATTTGAACACTGGTAACATGTAGCACAAGATATACGTGTTGCTTAATACTGGAAATATCCCAGAGAAAATCAGTACAATAGGTTCGATGCCATCGACCCTAAACTATGAATTTTTCAACCATTTTCCTTGCTGTTTATGTCTAGCCCTCTTCCAGGGGGAGACATATTGTTTTTGTACTTTCTATTTATCTGTCTGTCACAAAATCTTGTGAATGCTTCTCTTCCTATGTAGCTTATCGGAAAGACTTTAAACTTAGTACAATGCTTCATTGCCATTTACAAGCAGATGTGCATATTGTCTGGACGGGAGGATCCAATAATTTTCCTAAAAGTTATAATTGATCTGAGAGAGGTGGAGGGTGTAAAATAGCTTGTAAACACTTAATGTACCGCTTATCAGTGTTCATAGTGTCCATGTTCCTGCATATGCTTTCTCCTCCATACCATGCAGTATATTAAGAAGAGGAGGTTTAATTTGGAGCACTTCCAATTTGGAGAGCTGGGGAGACATTTGTTTTTCACAATAGCAATCTTTAGTTAATCTAGTATCTGATAAATCAAAGGAAAAATTCAAAAAAAAATTCTAAAGCTACAGACTAAATTCGTATAATCATAAATTGTGTACAAAGGCATTCAACATTACAAAAGGAATTCACAAAATTGCATTCTGTGTATGTGATTTTCAATGTGATGTGATCAAGGAAGGGGTGGGGTTAAGGTTAAACTAAAAAAAAAAAAAAAAAACCAAATATATATTTACAAGTTTATTTATTTGCTTTCAGTGTATCACAGATATCCTCTTTTATGACATGAACAAGATACAATATATAAAATCTTATTCAAAGGTATGTCAAGACCTCTTCATTTGTGATTGTTTTACTATCAATATGGATATTCTAATCTAACAGTCATAAGCACTTTCATTTGAGATGTATGTAATGCTATCAATGGTGAAATGAAAGGCATTTCATGAATTATCATGTCCTCGCTGGTTAAACAGCTCAAACAATACACAGAGACTACAAAAACCTATACAGAATATATATATATATATATATATATATATATATATATATATATACTCTTTCTCTTTTAAATTACATTGGGTTGGAAATAAGATTCAAGATAATCTCCATATTATAAACAAAAACATACTTTTAAATCAACCATTAAAAATTACAAAAATTGTAATCCATTAACCTCTGCTTTATCATCAAATACAATCAGGTACATATACCATGCATGCATGACATATTTTACAGAAGAACAGAATTTAAGATTGAAGGAAAAGAACTTAACAAGTACAAACTACAGTCAAGGATTCATAAAAACATGATTTTACACCGTATACATTCTCTCATAACAATTCCAATACGCACATTCTCAATAACTGAAATAAAATAAAACAACGCCCCCCCCTGGATCCCTCTATGCATTTTCAGTGACACTTTATCGAGTGCTGGTATTGAATTGCATGAAATAGGCGGCAGTGGGGGGATTTGTGTAGACTTCCTTCTCCAAGAAATCTAAATGTCCTTTCTGTTCCTTCGCAAGACGACGATTTTCCTCGGCTTGCTGACGATCCAGCTCCCTGCGTTTGCGCTCCATCTCGCGTTCCATTAGCATGCCTGCCCGAGCATTGGCATTCTGCTGACGTTCCCATTCCTCTTGTCTCAGTTGCTCTTCCTGCCTTGCTCTCTGAAAAGTTTAAGAAAACTTTTGCCATCATTTTTCTTAGCTAATCTCAGGATTTACAGTTTTGTAAGTGTAAACTGACCCCAAATAGGTAATATAATATAAATTGATCATAATTAGCTCAATTCCTTAGTTCCTTAGATACATGTATATCCTAATTTTTTATGTATAAAATCATGTGTAACATGGACATGATGGTACTTCATAAACCAGTTCACAGTAGCTAACTCTAATGAGGTTTGAATGTCAGCTTCAGATATTAAATGTTAATCTGATGTGAAAAGTAGCAAGAACACTACAACTAAACATAAAATCTCACCTCTTTCTCTTGTCGCTGAAGTTCTTGCTTCTTTCTGACATCCTCAATCTGTGCAGGGGTCATTCCCTTCCAACGGTCTGTAATGACCCTGTGGGGTCCAAATGCACTTTGTGCCACTGAGGGATTCTCAGTGAGGACATCTCCAAACACATGATTGGCAATCTCTGTCATGTTATCATCCAGTTCCTGTTGTTTCTTTAACCTTTCTTTCTCATCTCTTTCTCTTGCCTAAAAATGGTAGAAAATACATCAGTACCTTCTTTGGTTTGAAATACCTCTACTGTTAACATGGTTAAAGGACAAACTATTACTGGGATATTTATATTTACCAAATTGGGTCAGTTTTATAGGTTTGTGATTTACTGTATATCAATTACAATCATTCCAAGATCACCCCGAATCAGTGACTTACTAAATTTCATGGCTATCAAAATATGCCATAACAACTGACACATATCATGATTTCATCAACAATGAATTCACAAGTATATGATGCAGACAAATTAGTGCATTCACACATTCTAACTGCAGTCACTGACTAATTTTAATAATGTGTATTCTCACACTGAATTTAATAATGTGTTGGCTGATGACATTTTTTCAGTTGTGGAGTTCCTTGAGACAGTGGCTCAAAGTGATCCCAGTGATCCTGGAATGATTCTATATTCTGTGAACATGCCTTCAGAGCATCAACAAGTCATGACCATTCACAAACTTATCATTTCTTCATACGTACAAAAAAATTTTCTGTATGAAGACAACTTCCCAACAAAATAATAATCTTAAAAATAAAGCCATTGACAGTACTTGTTCTATAAAGCTCCTGATTTATAGATACACTTCACTTGCTTAATCAACATTTCTTAACACCAAAAACAAAATCTATATTTTTTATTACTGTACCAGGGCATTGTTGTAATCCTTAGTGGCCACATTAATTGCTCTCCTACAGTCTTCCTCTGCTTTAGCTAGTTCCATTGACCTCTGATCTAGTTCCCTCATCTTCAGTTCATACAGTCTATCAGCTGTGTGTTGGTTCCTCTCAGCTTGTTCCCTCTCCTCCTTCTGCTCTGTGGACCATTCCCTCAGCTGTTCTTGTTGGTACTTCCTTCTGGCTTTGCTATTTAGATCTTCACCTATAAAATTAAAGCAACCAATCAAATTGTATCCTACATATGTACATGTCCAAGCCATGGTTAATGAGTATGCTCCCATTTCCATTCACATAAAGGAGGGGATCACACTTTTTAATGTGAGTTGTGACAATACCTACTTTTTGTATTGAATTTCCTTCATATGTCAAGATCAGTTTTAAATATCACAAATAAAAATTGATGACCAAAATAATACTGTATGTATTTACATGAGAAAAATTATCAAACAAATTATTTACAATACCTTCAAATTTCTGTAAACTTGACACACCACATCTTGGATCATCATCACTAACTCTGGCTGGTTTGTCCTTTTTGAGGTAGTCTGGATCATACAAATCAAATTCTCTTCGACTGTCGGGTTGTTGGTGCATCATGCGGAATTCATTCATTGCTCTGTTTAATTCTCTCATGTCTGCTTCTTGGCGCTTTTCTAATAACTGTGTGATTTTATCATTTCTTATGGCATCATTTGCTGTAACATACAGATAATGCACATTTTACTGCATTGTTGATTGCTAATTCCATAAACATTTGACTAAATTTTGTTTTCTATTTCAGGTTTGAGCATGTAACAGAAAACAGCATTTGATTTAATACATGTTTAGCTCTTTTCTCTTTATTTCATAATCTTAAATACATTGTTTACTAACTGAGATCAATATCAACTGAAGGCATGTATTTGTTCAAAATGGTTATAAATACCAAATGCTATTTCTCTTTTCCTCTCATAGTCCTCATGTTGTTTCTTGTCTTGGACTTGTTGATCAATTGCTTGTGTGTCAACCTATAATTGCAGAAATTCAAATTAAAGATATCATTATTGGATATTAGACATGGTAGCTGCAGTACACACCTCCTCCCCATTTTCCATCTTTTTGGAAATAGGCTTGTGCTTGTATTTGTATATTATATGTTTATAACTGATGATTATATAATTCATAGCAAATCAAAACATCAAAATCTCTACATCTCACATACTCTAAGTCTGGTGGACCCTCAAGGAAAGATTTATAGCTCAACTTCTATAAAATTGCAAAAATGAAAACAAACTTACCCCGATTGTTCTACATTTTGCGTTGAAAATTCGCGATTTTCTCTCCTCCTCCATTCGCCGTCGGCGTTCAATAGCCGCGGCTTCTTTGTAATCTACTGGTAAATCTAATTTGTACATCTTTCTTCCTTCAGCAAACGACAGGAACCACAAGATGTCTGTATGTCACTCTCCCTGCAAAGCGTTGTCAAGTTTACGCCGTTGTTAACCGGAAGTTGACAATGCTGCGGACCTAGTGTGTATATGAAATGAAATATATTCAATCACATTAAATTACATTTTATACTGTAAATACAAGTATATACATATGTTTAAATTTTCTGTTTTGTAATGAGGAACAGACGCTCCATACCTGATTTTATTAATTTAAACCTAGACCTTTTTTCTGTGGACGAGAGATTTACCGATCCCGATCAATTTACCGTTATATACAGTTTGTTTAGCGAAAAATAAATAAATCAAAAAGATATAAATAAATGCTCATCATTGATATTGTATTTTACGTGTGAATAATTTGCTTACCAATTCTTCGCAAAGAAAAATTTTGAAACTTGACAAATATTTTCAGATTGACAAATCTGGATTGAATGCTTGTAAAAAGCACTAACTGGGCTATCTTTTTAATTATTATTTAAAGATATCTGTGAATAATAAAATATACTGATTTCAATAGATTTTTTAAAAAGGTTGATAAATAGCAAATAAAACTATTATGAGAGAGAGAGAGAGAGAGAGAGAGAGAGAGAGAGAGTCTCAGAGTGATAGAAGGCCAGTGTGAGTGAGTGAGTGAGTGAGAGAGTGAGAGAATTCAATAGGAGTATCACTTAGCTCGAGATAAAATCAAAATCATGTCGGGACTCGCACTTCTCGGAGATCTGTATATTTGCATGTGAAGATTGACAGCTTTATACTAAGAACAAATAGAGGAAACTGAAGACCTGTTTCTTTGTTTAATCTTTCGGGGGGGGGGGGGGGGATAGCTTAGTTGGTCATAACTTTGCTGACTTAAGTAGGCATCATTAATTCACAATACATTTTGTTTACTAAGGATTTAGTGAGTAAATTTTTCTACTCTACTAATTATAGTTACATGTACATGTCTGGTTGGAATATACAGTAGTCCCCTAATCCAGGAGTAGTTAACAGCGTTTATAAAGACAAGAAATATATAATTACGAATGATGATGATGAGTTTTATCAGGCGCGTACAGTTGGGGGATGGGGATGCCAATGGCTATTATCTGTTAAATTAATTCGACTTTTAAACAAATTATATCTAACAACAAACACCGTGACTATTTTCTGAGAAAACTATGCGCTTTCATTAAGAAAAATAAATTAAATGTGCTCCCCTATCAAGAATGGCCATACTTCACATTTATGATAAAGCGATTTTGCCCGCTCTATTTCACGCTATTATTATTGATTGTAACTTTTTTCAATATTGTAATACGCGAAAATACTACTCAAACTAAATATTCTAATCTGCAACTGTACAGTACTCAAAAGTTGTAAAACAGTATTCTCAGTACAATATTTGTGTAGTTGACAGAAAGTTATACAGAAAGTAATGTAATGTATATAATCCCAGAAGAATATATGGCATATTAGCAAAGTACCTTGTGCACTGTATTTTGATCTACCACATTCCTGAAAACCTGTCTTAGAATAGTTTCAATTTCATAGTGGTAATTATGAAGAATATATAACCAAGAAATGAAAATCACATGAATTTGCTAGTAATTGTTTTAGCACCATTAATCCATAGATAACATGTTAATGCGGAACTATTGTTAGTAAACGAAATTATAACGGTGCCGTCCAATGTAATCGGGATCGAGATACACCAGGAAAAATAACAGGACGCCATCTATGCGCGCTAAAATGATTACTGTGAAAATGAAAACAAATGATAAAAATTGAATTGTAAATGATTGCATGCAGGATATATTTCATCGAATAGTGTGATTTAACAATTGAGAAATGGCGGGATACCTTAAGTACATTGAAGTAGACAATTTTAAGTCCTACGTTGGACAACAAAGAATTGGACCCTTCGATCGCTTTACTGCAATTATTGGACCAAATGGATCTGGTATAAATATGCCTATATTTCCGGCTTTCAGTTATATTTAATCATTTATTCAGACTTCATATGATGGTGGGGGCGAGCGCAGCTAAATAAATATGAGTAGATTGGAGTTTTCCCATGAAAGTGGATTCCACTCCATACATTTTTAATAAAACTGTGGACTAACAATTGGAAGTATAGGCAAATGTATTTATTCTTTACCTAGCCAAGGGGCGCTGGGTTCGGACCTCCATATATGCTTGCCTTCTACCAATAGTATTTAAAAGACAGAAAAAGGAAAAATCTGTGTTTAATAAAAATTGCACAGTAGGGTAATAAAAATCATCAACAATCTCAATTTAATAGTTTAATAGTAAAGTGGTGAATCCCCAGTAATTTACTGGATTATCTAATAATCCCCAAGTAACAATGTCAAACATTAATATAATAATTAAAAATTTCGGTATTTGCAAAGTAGTAAATAAATTTAGACATCTTTTACATCACCCTTTTTCCATGTTTTAATAATACATTGAAATCTGTTCACAACCTAGAAATAGACAAGTTGTTTGTGACTTTTGATGTCAAACATTTTCATTTTTTACAAACAACAAAGGCAAGGTTAATTTTCATTGTCATGTGCTTGTATACTGATCCAACACAGCTCCGATTGTATTATGACATCAAAGTGGAGAACTTGGTGACATTTATCATATTGCCATTGTGTTACATTTGGTGATACATTGAACCTAATGCGACACATTGCTTTGTGTGGGAGACATATAACTAGGATGAAATTGAGTTCATCTACATGATCTAGGTGTGCTCATAAACTGAGATCAAAGAGATATGACTTTGTGAGATCTTTCCTGTTTTGTTGTTTTTGTTTGGTGTTTCTTTTGGGGGGGGGGGGGGGGGGGGTTGTGACTAAAGCTTTTTTGATGAATGTGCAGTTTCAGTTAGGACTTTTCACATGCTATATTCATTAGAGCTTGCCAGTGGTTTGCGCTGGTTCTGACACTGTTTTCCTTGAATAGGACTAATATGTAGAGATTAAAAAACTATATACCTTAGCTAGCTTATAAATTTACAAACTTATTAGTTTATATTTATGTATTACTTATTTAGACATAGGTACATAAGTGCACAGGATATGTAACCAAATGAAATTATTAAAAGAAAAAAGATGGACCTGGTGAAAAGTAGTATCATTGGATAGTATGTGTAGCAATCATTGTAGTTCCTTTTTATTTTCGTGCACTGAGCAGATGAACATAATAAAGACATGCAGATAATATTGTGATCTCTCTAATCAGGGCTTTGGGGGGTTTGCAAGATATTTGATGCAAAAATCTGAGGTATTTTCAAATTTGCAGGTAAATCTAACTTGATGGATGCCATCAGCTTTGTTCTTGGAGAGAAGACGTCTAATCTGAGGGTCAAGAGAATGAGTGTGAGTACTTAGTAATCACAGGTTAATTGCAAATAGTCTCATGCATTTTAACTTCTTATTTTAGGACACCAATATGGTAAACTGTTGGAAATAAATGATTTTTTTGTTTTTTTTTCAAAATTATGTCATTGTAATGATGCATGTTCATACTGCATGTAATAATTCTACATATCAATGACATACAGTGCTGCTTGTTTTTAAATCTTGTTCCAAGCACAAGCATCTTATGGAGGTATAGTTGTTCCGTGAACAATACTTGATAATCTGTCATGTGCCATATGTAACGTTTTGGTGATTGCTTTGAGTTTACACCACATAAAATTGTGTTTTATTCAGTCATTCCAACAAGAAAATTTAATTTGACCAGTAAAATGATTAGCAAATAGTCCTATGGATACTTTTATCATTGTTGAGCCTTGGGATCTATAGGATTTAAAGAAAATGGAAAAATTTGCAGCACTTGCAACCTTTCAGTAGCTACAGAACAAAACCATGCTTTGTCCATAATGCATCGTCCCAACTTCAGGCGGTTGATCCATTTTGTTTTTATGGAGTATTTCTGGGAGAGTTTTAATTGTACATAAAGGTAGTATTGTTTGTTCAATTACATGCAACAGGATTTGATTCATGGGGCACCAGTGGGGAAACCAGCAGCCAATAAAGCGTCAGTTACGGCAGTGTACGTAAACTCGGCAAACGGAGAGGAAACGCACTTCACTCGAGTCATCCATGGTTCTTCATCAGACCATAAAATCAATGGAAAGGTATTAATTAAACATCACCATTCTTGATTTGTGTTACATGTTGTTAATTTTCTTTTTGTTGATTTATACATGTTAGATATAGTGGAAATGTGACTGATAAAGATCGCATGCTATCCTGCATATTCATGTACTTGTCAATTTAATATGTGTACAGTTGGATGTGTTGCTTTAAAATGGACTGTATTAAATAATTATCAAATCTGGTTACAATTTGTAGTCAGTGTCTGCCCAAGACTACGCCAATGGGCTGGAGAAGATAGGTGTTCTTGTCAAGTCTAAGAACTTTTTGGTGTTCCAAGGCACAGTAGAAAGTATAGCTATGAAGAATGCAAAAGAAAGAATGGTCATGTTTGAAGAAATTAGCAGGTACTTTCTTTCTGATTGCAGCATCTATATTTATAGGACAAATTTTAAGCCACTTGTCATGCATTGTGTTAAAGTATGTGATAAATATATTTTTCTTATATTTGTAATATTAATATAAATTTATAGAATTTTAATAATGTATATATTCATCTTTATAGTTTCATGAAATCTATTGGATGTTTTCAGAAAGTTGTGTAGTTGGATTTTTAGGGTTATGTAGGAAAATCATGTGTGTAATGCACAGTGTCAGGACTCAACATTAATGCTTGTCCAGTACCAGTGGAAAAAAAATTCCCACAAGTGAATATTGCTGAGAACTTGTCCGATTGGACAAGTGCTTTTTTATGTATAGAAGTCTTCAAATGATAAAAAGAACGATTGATGAAAAGTTCATTGATAGTTCAAAGTCGGAGGCAGTCCATGAAAATTGAACTTCGATCTCGATATCAATCGTTATGTAAATTAATTGAGTCACACTCAATCAGGATCATATTGCATACTGTTTTCAATTTGTAATGTGGATGGATCTTATGAAATTTAGATCAAGCAAACACGGTCATTGATTCAAAAGAGAAAGTCGAGATGAAATTTTGTTCTATGTGTTTGTTGTTTTTATCAATTGAATAAGATCAAAAATCAAGCAAGCAAGTATAAAATGGACTATATTTTAAGTAATACAGTTTTCAAGCAGACAATATTAGATCTTTGAAAATTTTTCGGACAAGTGAAGTTGAAGTTTGGACAAGTAAATATCTTTGTCCAAATGGACAAGTAGGGAAAAAAAGTTAATGTAGAGCCCTGAGCGTTGTCACTGGAGAAGCCCCACAAAAATTTGATGAGTCCCCATCAGAGTTTAAGGAGTCCTTTTTTGTAGAAGATATTTTATGGTGGTGGATCTGAAAGGAGATTTCAACCTCCTTTGATTGAGAATTTGTAACAGAAGTAGTCAACTTCTACTGATTGGGCTTTTCAACCTCCTACCATTTTGATAAAAAAAAATGTCATTGTAGTAGTGGCAAAGACTTAAGGAAAAAGTAGTGTTTTGGAAATGCTGCTTCTACAGTTGATGTTCACCATGCTGGTAAAGACTTCAAAAATTGGGTATATTGTGAGAATTTTAATGGACGACTTGAACAACATCGCCTCGCATGACGTGAAATTATCATGATACAAGACTTAAATGCTTCAGAAATGGGTGTGGTGTCGTTGTCATTGAAGAATGTTTTAGAATGATTATAGTCATATTGCATTGTCTGCAAGGTGTTTTTCTTGAAAGTACAGTTTATTTTTCAGTCCAGCCCTGTGTAAATTCAGGCTGATGTTGGTTGATTTATTTACCTATATATATATATATTCAGGTCATGTTGAGTCAATGAGCAGATAACATGCCTCAGAAAAAAACTCCAATGGATTTAGATCTGATTTTTACTGGAATCCAGGATGCATCTGAGAACTCATCATATAAGACATCCTTGCATCTTTCAAAAAACGTTTTCACATTTTTCCAGGATGCAGATGTTAGCATTAGTAATAAATGTGGTAATCATCCATGTGTGTTCAGTGTCATAAAGGTTGCTGGTATGAATCCTTGTGAGGGCATTTGGTGTTTCACTTTGTTTCTTTATTTTGGGTCTTTTGCATTGTCTCAGTTTATTATATGCTAATAAGCCAGCTTAGGGGTTGAACTGTGATGTGCTAATGTTCATACCTGGATGATTGAATTTATGAATTTCATCCACTTTGCAAAATGGAAACCAGGGATTAAAATTAACAGCTGTCTGCTCCTACGAGACAACTAAATGCTGGTACAGGTGACATATTCATCGCAGAGTACTAATCGTTTGGTAACCAGAATTTCCTCAGTCTCTCTGGGTACACTGTCAAGGACAAACATAATTTCTCACTAAAGTCATAGTTTTTGTTTGCTGTGCATTGATTAATGAAAAAGATTTATAAATAAGATAATTTAAGTTATGATGATACTTGACCATTTAAACATGACATAGCAAGTTAGACAAATCACAGAATAGGAAATGGCACATTTGGGATCTTACATTTATACTGTGTAATTTATTTCCTGCTATCATCATGTGGTGATTAGTACTTTCTCCAGGGGATGATATTTTATATTAGTAGATAAATATCATGAGATTTGAAGAGTTGGTAGCCAGTGTGGCTGTTGATTTAAAGGACCAATTTTAATCCTTGCAAACTAGGAATATTCATCATCTTTTAGTCTTTGGAAAAACTTAGGTTTACATGTAAATTTGCACATAACATTAAATGTGACTTTTGTGTATTTATATGTAGATCTGGTGAACTTAAGGAGGAGTATGACAAAGCTAAAGCAGAGATGAACAAAGCAGAGGAAGATACCCAATTTAATTATCATAAGAAAAAAGGAATTGCTGCTGAAAGGAAGGAAGCTAAGATGGAAAAAGATGAAGCAGAGAGGTATCAGCGACTGAAGGAGCAAATGGTAGGGGTCTTTTCAAAAGTTATTTAATAGAAGATTAGAGAGGGCACATATACAGTTTTCTTATCAGAGCATGATTAAGTGATAGATCGGTGCTGTTTAATTATTATCATAGACTAAAAATTAGATATCTGTGGAATGTAAAGTATTGCAAGTATTTGTGTTATTTATTTTGTTTTCAGGCAGAAAAACAGCTGGAATTGCAGTTGTTTAAACTCTTCCACAATGAAGCCGAGATTGATGAGCTGGCCGATGAACTGCAGAAGAAGAATGCTCAGTGTGAAAGAGAAAACAGAAAAAGAGAAAGGATTGAAGATGAAATTAAGGAAAAGAAGAAGGAACAAGGAAAGGCTGCCAGGGAATTGACAAAAGTGGAGCAGTCTATAAAGGAGTCGGTGGGTTGACTGTTCTGAAATACGACTTAGTTTTGCTTAAGTTTAATATTTGCTATTTTTACTGGATAGAATATTGAAATTGAAATGACAGTATATAAAATGGCCCCCAAAAAAATGAGTGAAAACATTTTTTTTTTTTTAAAACAAAGCTGTATACTTTAATTTAATCCTATTTCCTATTTCATTGGTGTATACAGTTAGATATTGTATCAGAGTTATAAACTGCTATGTGATTTCTGTGAGATACAAAATACTTGAAAACAATTTCATGACTTAATGCCAGATGAATTAAAAAATGACTGTGATGAAATAAAAATATTAAGATGAAATTGTTGAATTCTCAAGATTATCTTAATATGAATAAAACAAGCTGAAATTGATAGTTGCTAGTATTTGGAATGCTTGTAGGAAGTGGAACTGAACAAGAAGCGGCCATTGTACATTAAAGCCAAAGAAAAGACTTCCCACATGATCAAGAAACTGGATGCTGCAAAGTATGTTTCTCTGTTATAGATATAACAGTGGTAAAATAATTCTAAGAAAAATGAGATTTTTTCCTTGGAAAAACATTATGGATATCAGACTAAATACATGTTTTATTGCAATAGGAAATCACTAAAGCAATCAAGAAAGAGTCATGAGAACCATGAAACAGAGGTAAACAGATAAAAGTTGAGAATGAGATCATAGTGGTCAAATGAATGAGATCTATAAGGATAATTTCACTGTATTTGTGCATTTTTTTGGTTTCATAATTTGGCAGGATATTTCAAATCCTTCTTAAAATTCATCCAACTACAATGAATTAAATATTGTAAGATAGAACTTTCCAAATGATTGCATTTGCAAAGTCTCCTAAACTAATTATTTATCATGACCCCATGGAAATAAGAATAAAAATCCTTGAAAATTGTTGGTTTTATTGTATGATTTGTAAAAGATGCATTCTCACATTGTGTTGATTAGGTATTGTTGATATAAATTTTTTGATATGGTTGATAGATCCAAGAGATGGAGAAAGAACTAGAGGAGGTAGAGAAAAAGCAGCAGGAGTTTGAGAACCAGATCGAGGAGGAGTCTCAGTCCCAAGGGAGGGATCTGGACTTGGAGGAAAATCAGGTAGGTGGTCAGAGCTCTTGTATCTGGACTTTGAGGAAAATCAGGTAGGTGGACAGAGCTCCGGAGGAAAGAGACAGTATGAAGCTTGGAATTAAAGATCACAGTTTTAAGGAAATTGAATTTGATTGAACAAGATCCAAACATTTGGTAAACAGAATCAACTTTGATGGACAAGGGAGAAAAAAATCAAGTACTATAAAAGAAGTGGTGAATTTAAAGGATGTACAAAGAGATACATATGTATTAATATTGACTACTTTTTATAAATCTGTACTATTATACGTAAGGAACAAGTGGCAAGGAAAAAAAGAGAGAATTTGATACGTTATATGTATGTTGGATGGTCGTGTTCAAAACTATAGTGAATACATGTAATTTCATATTTTTTGTACAGTATAATGTTTTTCGTAATATTCCAGCTTCAAGAATATCACCGCCTAAAAGAAGAAGCCGGAAAGAATGCTGCTAGATATATGCAGGAAATGGACTCTATCACCAGGGAGCAAAAGTCCGATCAGGATCGCTTTGACACAGAAACTCGCAAGAAGAATGAACTTATAGCTAAGATCAAACAGAAGGAAAATGAGATGGAAGAGAACAGGAAGAGAGTAGAGAAACTGGATGATTACATTAGGTTTGTTTTTGTACAGGTGTATTTTCATTTGGATTT
This sequence comes from Ostrea denselamellosa, assembly GCA_024699665.1. Classification (NCBI taxonomy): domain Eukaryota; kingdom Metazoa; phylum Mollusca; class Bivalvia; order Ostreida; family Ostreidae; genus Ostrea; species Ostrea denselamellosa. Next base: position 527,193 of record JAMZEH010000036.1, on the reverse strand, counting down.
TACTGCATCCTACAATGTAATGGGGGATTTGAATAGAAAATTAAATGCAAATACAATAGTGCGTAAAGTGTTTAGAAGCTTCACATTAAGAGATGAAAAGAACAGTGTCCAGAATCTTTCATTAAAATTTCCATATTTGTGCAATGTGTGTATAAAATCAAAATGTGTTTTAGATGCGAATACATGTCCGTGTGTTGTGTATGTTGAATTTTGTATTCAATAATTTGGACTAAGCTGATTAGAAAATCTCCATCACTCACTGAACTGTTGAACTTTAATTGATTTCTTACGGTACTTAAACAGGACAAGTGAAACAGCTGTTTCGGACTTGAAGAGGTCAGAGGTAGAGTTGTCCGAGCAGGTGGAGATGGCAAATGTCAGAATTAATGAGATTAACGACGAATTGGCCTCCATCATGGATCAGCTTGGAGAGGCTAAGGTTGACAAACATGAATCATCCAGAGCAATAAAAAAAAAGGAATTGCTCGAGAATCTCCGGAGACTCTTTCCAGGAGTGGTCAGTATTCAAATATAAAGATATACATGTAAATCATCATTTTAAAATATCTCTGTGATGGGACATCAGATGTAAAGTAGATTCATTGTGTTTTCTGATTTTATTAAGGCATCGAGCTTGCTTGAGAGCCTTCTAGCGATCATGCAAAATTTTGCCTCTACACCACCTTCATCTCAATGGGCAAAATCAAATAGTGCCTATTGGTTTTTAATGTTTTTTATGATTCAAGACTTTGAAACATTGAATTTAATTAATATTTGAAAGGCACAATGTCATTTCCGTTGTTGATGTCGTTGTTTATTATTATATCTTTGTCCGATAGTTAAATAACGATTGTTTGGTAAGAGAAGTTCATTATTCGCAGATGGATTTACAGTGAAACAGATTTTCCTGCGAAATTTGTGTTGTACGATATCATTAAGTACTTACAAAAAAAAACCTGCTCAAATTTGGTTTTCATTTATATCTATAGTCTCGTAGTTTCACCAAGAATCCTTATTTCAAATCATTAGAAACAGATAAAACTAAAGTGGTCACAGTTAGGTTGCTATTTCAAAAAAACAAAGACTATTTCTGGTTTTGTTTTCGGTAATCATGATCCTGATTTTTAATTAAACAAAACAAAAGTAGCGTGTGCATCGTGACGAAAATAACAGGTTATTTTGTGAAGAAACCCAGGTTAGGTAGCATTCATTGGGAATTGAATCTTGTTCAGAATTCCAATAACCTTACTACATATTACGTTGAACTTTTGAATTGTTAGACATGATTGAAAACGGAGTTAATACCATATAAATGTTACATCATACATGAATAGAAGATATAACTTCTATAAACAAGTAGTCTCACTCTGAAGTAGTTATATTCTTTTCAGCATTTTTCGTCTGCAATTTCAAGTTATTTATTATAACCTTTAAGTCTTGAGGGGGATATTACCTAGCAAGAGGAGGGTACATGTATGAAATTGTTAGGATAAGTAACTTCAGTCCAAGCTCTCTTCTTTATTTCTTTTTATGTAAATAAACACATTTTGCTGACATTTTACAAATGATTCTTATGCTTTATTTATGTACTTAAACATGAGGAAATGTCTCCTGTGGCATTCAAACAGTTCACTTACTTTCTCTAATTTACCTGCCCTCTAAATTTATCGAGAACTCTAATGTATATGATATTGCACTCAATGCCTTTGTGGCCCTTCAGGCCTTTGATGGAAGTATTGATATTATCTGCGTTGAGTTTAACAAATTTTGTTTGGTTGTAAAAACATTACAATGTCCTAAACATGTGAGATCTCTTCCTGAAAGTGAGACCTATAAATACAACTGAATATATGTAGCATTTGTATGTGTATAACCTTTTCTTCAGCATGGTAGACTGATTGACCTTTGTGAACCAAGCCACAAGAAGTACCAGATAGCCATCACTAAGGTGCTCGGTAAATACATGGATGCCATTGTTTGTGACACAGAGAAAGCTGCCAAGGACTGCATTCAGTACATGAAGGACCAAAGAATCGAACCCGAGACCTTCCTACCACTAGACTATCTAGACGTAAAGCCAGTCAATGAAAAATTGAGGTATTTTTTAGGGGGCCATCTTTTGTAAATGATATGGACAGATGAGTTTTTATCTCTCTCTCTCTCTCTCTCTCTCTCTCTCTCTCTATATATATATATATATATATATATATATATATATATATACACACACATACACAAACATGCTTTTTTTCTGTGAGTTTTGAAAATATGATTTAAATAAAAAAAAAAATGTTCTTACGCAGCTTTATCTTGTGAATTTGATGATACAGTTATACATATAATGTATATGTACTATATTATTTTGATTAAGAAAGATCTGTTCATTGACTCAGCCATAGGAAAAATCAGGGGGGGGGGTTGTTGTTTTGTTTTCAACTTTAAGTGAAGATATAAGCATTGAAATGCATTTAAATTGACAGGGAAATTCGGGAGCCAAGGAATGTGAAATTGGTTGTTGATGTGATTCGCTATGATCCACCCTCCATTAAGAAGGCTCTCCTGTTTGCCTGTGGTAATGCTTTGGTGTGTGACACAGTAGAAGATGCAAGACATGTAGCCTTTGGAACACATGAGAGACATAAAGTAGGAAATAATTTTATCGTTAATAGTCATATTTTCATATGGTTATTCTCATTTACTCTTGCTCAACTAAAGAATTATTGATAGTTACTGTAAATGTATTACATAGCAAAGACTGGTCAGATAATCATTTCATTAAGATAGGAGGAGACAGGTAGTAATTAGAATTAAGATAGAATTTGTCATTCTTTCTGTGCATTTCTTTCAGTCTGTGGCCTTGGATGGAACGTTATTCCAGAAATCTGGAGTCATTTCTGGAGGTGCTAGGTATGAAATCTGTTTTCTATGCTGTGTTAAATTGGTAAGACAGTACAATTATGACTGCTGAGTGTAATGTTATCTTTGTTTTAGTGACTTGAGGGCTAAGGCCAGGCGTTGGGATGAGAAACAGCTAGGACAGTTGAAAAACAGAAAGGAAAAGTTGTCAGAAGAGCTGAAGGAGTGGGTAAAAAAGAAGAGGAAGGAGTCTGAACTCAGCACAATGAGGTCTCAGATGAAGGGATATGAAACTCGACTCAAATACTCAGTCACTGACCGTGATAACCTGGTAAGAAGATTTTCTGTAAACCAAGAACCATTCTTAAGCAAGAGATTATGCAAGTTGTGTAAACTTACGACACTGTTGAATCTTCATTGTAGTTGAACAAGCATCTAACACAGAATGAGAAAGATCTGAGTATGTACAACCAAATGTTGGAACAATATGATGTAAGTATAATATATGGTATAACGGGTATTTTCTGTGGGTGGAAATTTTTGCAATCCAATCCATAAAATTGATTGAATTATTTTCTGTGTTTTCAATTTCTACGGTTGTATTATACCTATCTATATCTGTATGCATTGATACATATTTTTGTGACTAATTTTTGTAGATTTTTTGTATCTGCAAAATTCCATAAAAATGGACCACCGCAGAAAATATCCATTATATGGTTTACTTGTATACTTCTTAAGATCCATACTCACACTATTATGGGTTGAAAGTAGACAAACTGTATTATTAATTCCCATTTAATATACTGTCTAAGTGGAATTTTTGATGGACACAAATTTAATGATTTTCCCATAAAAATGGGTATATAAATTTAATCAGACCTAATTTTAGTGACTTTTTAAATCTAAGAAAGATAAGTATTACCTCCGATATGGAATAAAGTGTCAGCAATATTCAATTTTAGCAATCTCATCACTCTCATTAATAATGCAAAATTAAGTCCTTGCTAAAATTTCTGCTTATACGGTAATCAACAATCAAAGGAAATGTATATGTTGCCATTTTTTAAGGTGTCGAGCTTGCTTGAGAGCCTTCTAGCAATCATGCAGATTTTGCCTCTACACTGCCTTTCACATCTCAATGGGTGAAATCAAATGGTGCCTATTAGTATTGAACATTTCTTACTATTCAAGACATTGAAACATTGAATTTAATTGATATTTGAAAGGCACAATACCATTTCTGTTGTTGATGTCATTGTTTATTACTGTATCTTTGTTCAATAGTTAAATATCGATTGTTTGGCAAGAAAAGTTCATTATTCACAGATGGATTTATTACGAAACAAATATTCCCTTGAAATTTGTGTTGCATGATATCATTAAGTATTTACAAAAAATCTGCTCAAATTAGGTTTTCATTTATATCTATAGTATCGTAGTTTCACCAAGAATCCTTATTTCCGATCAGTAGTAAGAGATAAATATTAAATATTGACAAAATTCCACATTGTCATGATTAGATTCCTATTCCAAAAACACAAAGATAATTTCTGGTTTTGTTTTTGGTAATCCCAATCCCGATTTTTAATTAATCAAAATGAAAGTAACGTGTGCATCGTGACAAAAATATCAAGTTATTTTGTTATTTGTTAGGTAGCATTCATTGGGAATTGAATCTTGTTCAGAATTCCAATAACCTTTCTTCATATTACGTTGAACCTTTGAATTATTAGACATGATTGAAAACGGAGTTAATACCATATAATTGTTACATCGTCATGAACAGAAGATATAACTTCTATAAACAAGTAGTCTCGCTCTGAAGCAGTTATATTCCTTTCAGCATTTTGCTATGCAATTTCAATTTATTTACTATAGCCTTTGTAAAGTTACTACTCTTGAGGAAGTATTAAATAGCAAGAGGAGGGTACATATATGAACTTGTTAGGATAAGCAACTTCAGCCCAAGCTCTCTTCTTTATTTCTTTTTATGTAAATAAACACATTTTGCTGACATTTTACAAATGATTGTAATGATTTATTTATGTACTTAAACATGAGGAAATGCCTCCTGTGGCACTTGAACATTCCTTGTCTTACTTTCTCTAATTTACCTGCCCTCTGAATTTATTTAGAAACCTGTAATGTGTATGATATTGCACTCGACACCTTTGTGGCCCTTCAGGTCTTTGATAAAGATATCAGACATAGAAAAGCCTAGAATCAAGACAGATTTCATTTTAAATTTTATTGTTGTAGCCTCGAATGCAGGAGATAGAGAAGAGGATGATGGAGAGGGGACAGCAAATGAAGATTCTGAAAGACAAGATGAATCGTGTGGAAGACGAGGTCTTCCGTGACTTCTGTCTGATGTTGGGAGTCAGCAACATCAGGTATGGAAAAAAAAAAACCTGCACACTAATTACCTGAACAAGCAGCACTATTGATGTGAAATTTGACATGGTAGACATGTATGTTTAATTGGACACTCAGTTGGTTTAAGTTTATTATTGAATAATTGATGTGATTAAGGCAGAAAAAGATGTATATTGTAATAATGAAAAATAAATCGACAAAGATTAATTTCCTGTTTTTGGAAATTTGCTGATGATTAAAGAGATTTTTTTTTAAAAAAAAATAAATAAATAAAGGTAATGATGGATAATAAGTCAGTCTTTTTTTTCTGTTTTAGACAATTTGAAGAAAGAGAATTGAGATCACAACAAGAGAGAGCCAAGAAAAGACTGGAATTTGAGAACCAGAAGTTTCGGTTGCAGAACCAGATAGAATTTGAGAGATCACGAGACACAATAGGTAATGCAGAATTTCAGGTTATAGATTGACTGCGAGAGACATAATATGAAACAGAACCAAATAGTATTTTAGAAATTGTAAACACAATAGATAACGTGGAAGTTCCGGTAAAAGAATCAGATAATAATGTAGATGAGTCGTCTTAGATTAATTATCTTTATATGCCTGTTTTTTTTGGGGGGGGGGTTGTTGTTTTGTTTTGTTTTGCTTTGGTTTTTTTTGACAGGCAATATTATTTATAGTCTTTCCATCCACTCATACGCTAGCTTTTTCATGTCTGGGTCCTATTTTTCAAACGTGAAAAATTTGTTTTAGAAAAGGAACCTCAAAGTTGAGGGTAAAGAATGAGAGTGAGCGATTGCACTGGAAATTGAAAAGGAGAAAGTACATAAATGTACAGAGTATATCAGAGAATAGCTCTAATTTTGTGATCATATTGACAAGATTCTGTTGCTTTCAGCCAATGTTAGAAAGTGGGAGGCATCTGTAAAGAATGATGAAAAGGAATTAGAGAAGGTGAAAAATGATGAAGCAAGGCACATGAAGGTGAGAATTTCCTGCTGTTAGTCAGCTTTCTATTAATTTGGAAGTGGGTTTGATTAAGTGACAGATGAACTTAAAAACGAAGGTGGAAATTATACAGAGATGTGAGTACTGCCATGTATTGTACAGTAGATCACCACCAAATTTTCAAATATGCCATAGAAATGTATTAATTAGAAAATTATTCTACGCAATATGCGTACATGTATATGGAGTTTGTGGCAACTTTTTGAGAGATAAAGATTCTGAAGAGTTAAGAAAATATTGTATATAGCAAAGAAAGTGAATCTGGAGCATGGAATTTGATTGACTCGGTAACTATGACCCAGATTTGAATGTGCATACATATACATGTAAGTGTTAGAAAGGAAATGAAATAGTATGCATGCTAATAATGAAGTACATGTACTACATATTACATGGCAGTATAATATCAAAGTTGTGTACAATAGGCAGTTGTTATGTTTCACTTTTATCAAAGGTTGTATAATTTTGTAATGATTCTTAGATCATAGAAGAAGCCATGGACCAACAAGAAAAAGCTAAGAGACAAAGGTTAACATTCAAGTCACAGGTGGATGATTTTGAATCGGAAGTAAACGAGATTAAAAAGCGATTAAATAACCAACAAAAAGAGGTGGCCAACGCACAAAAACAGATCACAATGGTGGAGACCAAACTTGAGCAAAAAAGAGCTGATCGACACAGTCTGCTGAAAGCCTGCAAGGTGAGGTGCATGTGCTGTGTTTATGCAGGAGGAAATTGCTTTGATAGTCAGTGCAAATAAAATAATACAATCCCAGGGATTTATTAAGATTCTTTTTACTTCGGGTAAAGGGTGTCTTTCCCCTTTTGACAAAGAATGAAAATTTCCCCCTTTACAGGTGAAACATTTCCTTTCAATTGTAGAAGACTCCTAAATTGGAGAATTTTTCTCCAAACGATTTTACAGAGTGTATAAGTTGTGACAAAAGTTTCTTTTTACATACAGTAGACTGTGTATTACTATCATTCATTCTCAGAATTCAGTAATATTTATATCAGTGAGTTGTCATTTTTATACAGTAATGTAAGAAGGATTGCTCATGACGTTCCTCTTCAGAGCTCATGTCTGCATCCTTAAAAATTTCCCCTTAGATATGAAACGGATAGTAATATTTGAAAGCATGATAAAACCCTGAGTCCCATGTTCTTGCCTTGAGTTCAGCAGTGTGAGAGGTATTGAGTATTTCTCTCTGATTGTCGTACATGCTGATGTATGTGCGTTGTTAAAGTTGTTCAGCGAGTGTTTTCCTTTACAGATGGATGACATCCGGTTGCCGATGAGGTCGGGTACAATGGAGGACATCAGTCGTGAGGATGAGCCTTCCAGTCAGCCGGACGGTGGTAGTCAGTCCACCACAGACACACCACTGGACAGCATGAGTTCTCAGGGACAACGTGCTATATATGCCAAGGAGGCTCAGATCCAGATAGACTATAGCTCGCTGGATGATGACTACAAAGAGGTCAGTGTATGTGAATGAAACTGGTTAAAACACCAGATCACAACTGAAAATGTAGATTGACTTGGAAGGGCAACTATGTTTCATCCATAATTTCATATCCAAGTCTGTGCAAACATTTTCAACTATACATCACATTATATATATTACCTTGGCTGTTTTCTGTGATGCCACTGGTTGCAGTAGCTCAGTGGTTAGAGCATTCACTTCGTAACCGGGAGGTCGTGAGTGTGAACCCCGCTTGTGTCATGGACACGCCAAACCTAAGACACAAAAATAGGTAGTGATTGCTCCTTTGCCAAACGCTCAGCATTTCGAAGTGAGATTCACGGGTCTTTCGGATGTGACCTTAAAAACAGAGGTCCCGTGTCACAATAACGTTGGCACGTTGAAGAACCCTCACTGCTACGGCCCTGAGCACGAAGCATAGGTCTAAATATGTGGTACTTCACTTAAAGCTGGTGATATCTCAATATGAATGAAAAATTCTCAACGGGACGTAAAACAAACAAACAATGAAGCCACCCTTAAGTCATTGTAATTGGCCACTGGCCCGAAGACCAAATCTAGTAAAATTGGAGTGAGAATTGTCCTCGGCTTCATATTGAAAAGTGACATATACAACTTTCTTGTTTCAGTTGACAGATTGCTTTGTTAAATTGGCCACCAGTTTGTTGAAATACTGTTTTGTTTTGTAGTTGGATTCTCAAGATGATGTGAAAAAACAAACAGACATCATGACGAAAGCTTTAAGTGATATGAATTCAAATCTCAATCGAATCAATGCTCCCAATATGAAAGCCATAGAAAAGTAAGTTTTTACACTGATATTGTTCAAGTAATACTTAATCCCTGAGGACAATCCATCTGGACATATACTAATTATCACCAGCTATCAATTCTACACAAAATGTTATGTTGACAAAAATAATGTTACAGACATCTTGTTTTACTTTGGTCATTGCTTCAGCTGACAAAAATTTATTTCCAAAAGTTACACTCCAGTTGGTTTAAACCTCAGTAAAATACAGTAAGCAATCATTCAGTTAGCAAAAGTTTTTTTTTTAAAAAAACCCATTAAGCACTAAAAATCATAGTGAATATTTACGATGATCTGAGAAAGTAGTGACACTGTGATTGTGGATGCATTGTAGTCAGGAAGTGCCTCAAAATCATACTCATAGTGATTAAACTGTAGAAAAATTAGAAGTAATTTCTTACAGATTATACTTAGAGCAAATGAAGCATTATGGTTTGTATTTTTATGTTAAGAATACAATTTGCAGTTAATAAAAAAAAAAAAATAGATAATTGATAAGCACCCCCCCCCCCCCCCCCCAAAAAAAATACAAAACAAAAAAAACTATGTAAGGAGATAAGTATTTCTGATTAAAGAAATTCTATGATCTTCAAGTTTCGATACAACTTTTGGAAATGTAAATTGTGAAGTACACATATTACAAACCCGTCTTGCTGTTTGTTGATGGAATAAATGTCAAACAGTTGACGATAAAATGGCTGGCAACTGGACAGTATCGGGGGTGTATTTTAACTGGCAAATTTTTCTTTAATACGTGTACATGTATCACTTTGACAAAAGTGAAAAATAAAGTTTTGAAATGTTAAAGAATGCGAAACTAATCAAAAGTTAGATGTTGGAAGAAAATTGATTCCAACTGCCTATATTTTGTTTTCAAGATTGGATGGTGTTAGAGAGAGGTTCCAGGAAACATCGGAGGAGTTTGAGAATGCGCGGAAGCGTGCCAAAAGGGCCAAACAGGCATTTGAAAAAATCCGTAAAGAGAGATACGACAGATTTATGCACTGCTTTGAGCACGTATCCACACGGATTGATGAAATTTACAAGGTTTGATAAGATGTACAAAAGTTAGAAATCACAAATTGCATTTATGAAATTAAAATCCTGGCTTTCCTAAATGTTTTTCATTAAATACAAATTTTCAATTTCTTTCTAAAATTTCAATTTTAACAGAGGTAACTTCTCTTTTTTTTCCCCTTTTTTTTTTTTTTTCCCCGCAGGCTTTGGCACGTAACCAGAGTGCCCAGGCTTTCTTAGGACCAGAAAACCCAGAGGAGCCATATTTAGATGGTGTTAATTACAACTGTGTGGCACCTGGTAAGCGGTTCCGACCCATGGACAACCTGTCTGGTGGCGAGAAGACTGTTGCTGCTCTAGCATTGTTGTTTTCAATTCACAGGTTAATAATTCTATAGATACTTCATTTCAAGAGTTCATAAGTATGTACGGTACTGCACACTTTTAACAAACTTTATAAGGAATTGATGCTTATTGCAAAATGATATTAAAATTTTATGGGATATAATGAATTCTGGTTATAATAACCTGTTTTTGTTAGCCTTGGAGGTTCTTTATAACCATGTTTTACTGTAAAAGGTTTGGTATAATGACCAAATATTACGTGGGCCTGTGCATGTAGTACACACTTTTCAATATTCAATGAACAAAAGTTTCTGAGAATCATAACGTTTTCTCCTTTTTTCAGTTATCAGCCTGCACCATTCTTTGTGCTGGATGAGATTGATGCAGCTTTAGATAACACAAATATTGGCAAGGTAATTATTCAGAAGTGACATGTACATTATCCATGTATTTACCGTGTTGTAAACAAAACATTTCCATGTATATTGTATGGTGTACAAGTCTTTTCCAACAGAAAGCTTGATAATGTATTGTACACACAAGAAGATATAGCATAGGTGACTCACTGATATTTGAAAAATAAAAATTCATGGACATGTATAGTGTAGTTTTTGATAATAAAATCTGTAGTGTGTAGTTTTCAATAGAGGAGGAGTTATGGCAATTTTTTATATTTATAGTTGTTTTTTTTTCGTTTTAGGTGGCCTCCTACATCTGTGAGCAATCCAGAAACTCATTTCAGTGCATTGTGATCTCATTAAAGGAAGAGTTCTATAATAAATCGGATGCTCTCATTGGAATTTACCCAGAGGTATGGGTTGAGCTCTGAGGCATGTCTTCAACAAATATCATATAAAAGTTTATTAAATTTTTATCCGCAATCATTGGGACATTTGAATGTGTTGCATTTCTACACCCCCTTCATCATAATAATGTCAAGGTTACTGTGTTAAAAAATACACTTTTTGTATATACTGTCAAGAATTTAATCAAGGACATTTATGGCAGGTCAGGGTCACAGTAATCAGAACTGTAATGTGGTCAGTTTGAATGAATTTGGCATTCAAATTGATTTCATACTTCACAGGCATTTTTAAGGCATCAAGCTTTCTCAAGAGCCTTTTAGTGATCATGCAGATTTTGCCTCTACACTACCTTTCAGCCCATCTCAATGGGTGAAATCAAACAGTGCCTATTGGTATTGAATGTTTCTTACGATTCAAGAATTTGAAACATTGAATTTAATTGATATTTGAAAGGCACAATACCATTTCCTTATTTGATGTCGTTGTTTATTGTATCTTTGTTTGGTAGTTAAATAATTGTTTGGCAAGAAAATTTCATTATTCATGGATGGATTTACTACGAAACATATTTTCCCGCAAAATTTGTGTCGCACAATATCATTAAATATTTACAAAGTAAGCTGCTCAAATTAGGTTTTCATTTATATCTATAGTCTCATAGTTTCACAAAGAATCCTTATTTCAGATCAGTAGAAACCGATAAATACTAAATTGCGCAATGTCATGGTTCGGTTCCTATTCCAAAAACACAAAGACTATTTCTGGTTTTGTTTTCGGTAATCTCGATCCTGATTCTCAATTAAGCAAAACGAAAGTAGCGTGTGCATCGCGATGAAAATAACAGGTTATTTTGCGAAGAAACCCAGGTTAGGTAGCATTCATTGGGAATTGACTCTTGTTCAGAATTCCAATAACCTTTCTTCATATTACATTGAACTTTTGAATTGTTAGACATGATTTAAAACAGTTAATACCGTATAATTGTTACATCATACATGAACAGAAGATATAACTTCTATAAACAAGTAGTCTCACTCTGAAGCATTTATATTCTTTTCAGCATTTTTTGTGTGCAATTTTAAGTTATTTACTATAGCCTTTGTAAAGTCACTAGTCTTGAGGAAGTATAAAATAGCAAGAGGAGGGTACATATATGAACTTGTTAGGATAAGCAACTTCAGTCCAAGCTCTCCTCTGTATTTCTTTTCATGTAAATAAACACATTTTGCTGACATTTTACAAATGATTGTACTGCTTTATTTATATACTTAAACATGAGGAAATGTCTCCTGTGGCACTCTAACATTTCTTCTCTTACTTTGTCTAATTTACCTGCCCTCTTAATTTATTGAGAATCCTATAATGTATATGGTATTGCACTCAACACCTTTGTGGCCCTTCAGGCCTTTGATTATTATCAAGAGAGGACAAACTCTAGTAATTTTGCAGAGGTAACTATGGGACTTAGTAGAACAAGCTTGTAGACTTTCATTGGAAGGGGATATGCAAAGCAAAGCACTTGTTACAAATGGTTTTTAGTCCTATGGGGATAGGTTTAGTTAAAAGGTGAAATGGTACTACTACTTGAATATATTTCTTTCGGTGGATGGAAATTCAAATACTTGTACCTGTAATGGATAGCAATTTATGGCTTTCTTCTTTTCTTACAGCAAGGTGACTGTGTGATCAGCAATGTATTGACCCTTGACCTAACGCAGTACCCAGAATCCCACCACGATGAGGAGGGACATCAAGGGGTCCATCGATGAATCTTAACAAAGCTTACTTACATTTATATAACCACAAAAGAAATTCCACAATTATTTGTTAGATTTAGTATTGGCAGCACTATGTGGAAAGCTTTTTGTAAGGTTATGTGTTGAATTCAAACATGTATATTCATGGATATTTATATGAACGTTCACTGTTGTAAATCTGGTGCAAGTTGTTTCACAAAAGAAAATTTTACCATTGCAGATGTGAAAACAATGTTAGTAAATCTTCATTTTATATAGTACACCAAATTTTTAATAAAATTGGACAGTTTGAGTCATGATCTGAGAAGTTTATCATATATTGCATTTTAGACTTGTTCTAAATATGTTGTAGTATGTATTGCTGAAAATAAATAGTAGTCTTGACATTCATTAAATTCTGTTCTGTTCTCAAAATAATATACCATTCCTAAGTGAGATTTGTCATCACTTATGTGATTGATTGCTTCCCTTCAAAGAATTCCAAATCAATTTGTATATTGTAATTTGTATTTACATAATATAGCATATGTACATACATGAATTTTCACAATTCAATTAAAATTTACACATGATATTTAAAATACAAAGTCATTTCTGTAAATCGCACAAGAAATTGAAAAGTATCACAGATTTTTTTCTTGAAATGCAACTCCTCACATTTTGGAACTTTAAACCTCAAAAGTATTATTTCTATACAGATGAATAAGGATTTCCTAAATGTGTAATTTCATTGTTAAGCCTTGGATTGGACAGGCACTTGTTGACCATTGATGGCGGGACCATTGGGTTGTGTGAGCCGGTCATTTGCTTTGACTCGTAAGTGTTCAGCCATTCCTGGCAATCTCGAGAAATAGTTCCTAGCTAACACATGTTTCTGTTGAACCTTCTGAATAAAAACGAGACCATAACCCTGCAAATAATGAAAACAATACATGAAGTAATTTACATAGGCAATGCCTCATTTCAGTACTTGTATTCATGCGCATGTCATTCATAATTGATTCTCAGTAACCAACATAACAGTATTTTGATGATTCAGATACAGATAATTCATGGAATTCGGATTTCTTTTCTAATGCAGTATAGGTTTGTTAATTGGTTTGCAGTTTTCATTTCTAATATTAGCACTGGGAATGGGAAAATTTCAAATTCATTGCAAATACAGCCCCATATATATACATTAAACAATCTTAGATAAAAGATTGAATGTAAAGACATACCTCCTCCAAATCAACAAGCCTTTCGTGGGCGGCAGCCTCGTCTTTAGTCAGGAGGATACAGTTCCAGGGAGACCACTCTTGGTGTTTGTCCCAGCGAGACAGTGTTAGATCAAAGATATCTTCCCAGGCACTCAGAATGCTCTGGCAACTCCAGATCTTCTCCACCAGGTATCGCAGATCCTGCTCCTGTAGTAGAGAAATACAAAGGTGCTCATTTTTCAGTGGAATTGAGTCTGCTATCAAATAGGTGTACATCCTTATGAATGTAAACTGTTAATCTTGTATACATGTAAACAATTTCATGCTAATGTTGAGACAAAATCACTCTCCCTGGTTACATGTTTGTGTTGAAATAACATTTCTAAGTATCTGGGATTTTTTTTTTATTAAGACTAAATTTGCTAGAGAGATTGCCTCCTATCTGCAACAATTGCTGTTCCAAAGTTCTACACATACATTGTTGTATGAACAATCTTACTTGTAGGAGGAATGCAATCCTAGAGCCATCTCCGTATCTCTCCTCTGCTCTTCGAAGCACCTTGAGCATGTAAGTATATGTGCTGAAATCCTGTCTGGTTCTCGCATCGTTGTCGATCTTTGTACATTTGTGGCACTTTCCAACAGTACGTGAGTTTGAGGAAAGGGCAAACTCGGTGGAGGGCAGGTACTGGTTGCAACTGGGACAGAAGTAGATGTTTTTGCGGAGGGAGGATGGATCTTGAGGTACCTAAAGGTGAAGCAAGGGTAAAATAATTTTCAAAAGTGTTGCATGCTTTTGGAAGTTTTAGAATTATTCCTGCAGAGAAATTGAGAATGCATGCACTAGTATTTTTCTTTTTATTAAAGTAGTAGAATTAATAAAAAGACCAAAATAGCTTATCATTTTTCAATTTTCTCATTGGGATTTCATCTTGCAAACAATTTCTGTTTAGTGCAATATACAGCAAACATTGAAAAATTCAATGAATTCAATATTATTGTTTAGATATACCTTGAGCAATTTGGCAGCTTCTGGGTTGAATGTAGGTGTCTTGATATACTGCAGGAACAGAGTAGATATTCTTTTTCTAAGGCCTTCCAGATTTCCTTCCCGTACACCTCTCATCAAGAGATCAGCCTCTCTGTCAATCAGCTCAATGATTTCCTGAGTAAGTTTGCAATCATGCTCCTTATAAGGAATGAAAAAAAGATGTTACTATCATTTGAATGCACAATTTATACACAGACTAAATAAATATCATGACCCTGTTTTTGATTAATATATTTTGGCAATTGGGTGAGAAATGAGTTTCGCATATTAAAATTTTTGGACCATCCCAAAATGTATATTTGAGGGTCAATAAAATGTCCAGTCTTTAACTTTATAGTATGTTTGAGGGTCAATAAAATGTCCAGTCTTTACCTTTACAGTGTGTTTAAGGGTCAATAAAACATCCAGTCTTTAACTTTATAGTATGTTTGAGGGTCAATAAAATGTCCAGTCTTTACCTTTACAGTGTGTTTAAGGGTCAATAAAATGTTCAGTCTTTACCTTTACAGTGTGTTTAAGGGTCAATAAAACGTCCAGTCTTTCGTCCTGGGTCAGGTACTTCATGTTGATACTGTTGTAGATGTCCCTCAACTCCTTGGCTCGTATTGTGTAGGGAGTATCCATTTCAGTAGTTTTTCCATCATGTCCCTTCCACTTCTTAGGGGCTGCAGCCTGATAAACAGTAAGAACAGTGCATGTAGCGAGACACTTTTCAAGGGAAAGAACTCCCACACTGTTTATATATCTTAAATGAACAATTCAATCCTCTTTACAAAAGCTAACAGAAAAATCTACATATATAATATTTGATATACATTTTTTTCTATGATAATATATGATAAATTTATTCTTGTCATCTAGGTCGTTTGAAAGTTCTTAGAATTGTTATTCTGACCTTGTTTAAGAAGGCTTGGATGCGTTTGTCCTTGTTTTCAGAGTCTGCCTCTAGTTTGTGACGACCAATGGCAGAGATCAGCTGGGTCTCTTGGTCCAGCAGCATGCACAGTGCAGCTTTTCTCTCAGCACCATCCACTGTTCCATTTATCCTCTCCAGCTCTTCCTGTCTCCATTCTGAAATATTGATTGGGAGTAATTGAAAAATATATTATTTTTCATGATCATTGAATCGAGCAACAAAACTACAAATGCCATAGATTTTCAAGCACTCAAAAATATCAAAACTTTCCACATGCACAGTTTCAACACTTACTCTCCAAAGCATGGTAAAGTAAATCGAAATCCTCCTTTGTTTTGGGATTCATCCTCCGCTCAAATTCTTTCTTGATCCTCTCCTCTTTTTCTTTCTTCTTCTTAAGTTCTTGCTGTCTCTCCCATTCCAAACGTTTAACTTTGTCATCTTTTAATTTTTCAACATATCGTTTTGCTAACCACCTCCTGTGGTATTTTTGAATTATAATAACCTGAAAATAGCAACAATTTGTGGAATACTTATGTGTATCTTTTGATAGACAAATAATCCCAAAACAAAACGAATAATGGAAGCACAAGTTAATATGCCTAATTAAAATGATTGATATAAATATATTTATATCAAAATGTCTAAGTAACATATCTATTAATTAAAGTATGTATTATTTAATCTGGTATGTGTGTGTGTGTGTGTGTATATATTATTATTATTATTATATAGATGTCTGCATCCTGTGAAGTCATTTGTAGATTTCAATACCTCTGTTATATTGTGGAGAACTCACTTTTCTGAGAATCATGCTATAGTGTTCATCTGCAGTGGTGTATTTCCCAGGCACCAGGAGTTTATCCTCCATATTGGACACAAAAACCCCAATTCCAGTCATCTGTGTAGACGTGTCATTTGTCGTCTGCTGAACACGATGTCTCTGTTGCACTGTCTGTGTGTCACGACAGTTCTTCGGGACTTGAGATGGTGGCGGCTGCTTTTTGATAGTCTGGGCAGTGGCATGATGATACAGGACCCCAGTTTTTTTGTGGCGGTAGCCCCCTAAATAGGGTTTCTTTCTTGTGGCTCTCTCAATCTCCACCACCACATCCTTTGATTGGTTTTCATCTGTAATTGTGGAAACATTCAGCATTTCTTACTATTTGTAATTTTAATTTGAATTTTTAATTATTAGATAAGTTCTTGTGTAAATTAGTCTTGAATGAGTCAACATTAGATTTGTACAATTAAAACCAAAATAATTAAACAGATGCACTTTGAAAATACCTTAGAATTTTTCTGACTACAATTAATTTTTTTTAAATATAGGTACTCTTATATTCTCCAAAATTTTATAATGCTTATTCTCCAAAATTTTATAATGCTTGTCTACTTCTAATAATTTCATTATCACTACCATGCTTTGGCAATTTAAATCTGCCATCGTAATGACATGTCTGTTAATAGCTCACCTGTTTGTACACGGACAGTTATCACATCAGGCATGTGGTACTCCTGTCGTGGCCGATAAGTCTTGATTGGGGTGTTTACTGGATCAGCAGACTGCATCTCCAACTGGACTGTCCCATTTGGGCCCACCCCTAGTTCTGCTAGGGTAGTGTTATCTTCTACAGCTTTTCCTGTGGTTGTAAATTGGATCTTCTTAGAAGTTAGTAATCATTGTTTTTAATTTTATATATATATATATATATATATATATATATATATATATATATATATATGATACTCAAAATTTGCCATTAATATCAGTGTGGGAGAATATAAATTTTTTATTTACCATTGATTAAAACATTAGCATACCTATTAATTTATGATATATATGTCTACATAAATGACAGGTTTAGATAATTCATTTTTAAATATATTTAATTTCTGCAACAGATTGATGTCATTGTGTACTTTCTTTCCATTTTCATGTAATGTCAAAATACAAATTTATCAAAATGGTTTTGGTAAATAGAACTTTGAAATATTACCATCAAACATCAAGAGAATGAGGTTCATAGGCATTTTAAGTTCCTGGGAGAAGTGGTCCTTGAGCTGCTGTAAAGTTTGACCCAGAGTACAGGCCAGAGTCACTACCTGACCACTTGGCATCAGCACAATCTTCACTAAAAAAAAAAAATTAAATCCTTCTGATTGATGGAAACATTAAAATATGCAACAAGAGTTATAAATTTTAATGCACTGTTGACATTTTTAATTATCATTATGAAATCTCTGTTCTTATTCATAAGTTTATTAGGTACATATACTGACATACCAATATCTGCATGTAATTCACATAAATAGAATGTCTTACTTACCTGTAGCAGTGGCCTCCAGATTGGCAGTTGTCCTTGGGGTAGTGGCATGGGGATCAGTCTCATGTCCTTCCCCCGTTTCCTCTGTGCCCATCCCTGTAGTCTGGGTTGGCTGGGGAGTTGGGGCAGGGGCAGGCTACAACAATAATGATCCATTTACAAGTTTCTTGATGGACAGCAAAAGTTTAGTAGCTTTGTACTTCAAATTTTAAGGATCTGTTTCTCAAAGAAACACCATCTATTTAATTGCGGGGAATATTTATTGGAATGTCTTTTTCTGAACACTTTAATGAAATTTTAAAAGTGCTGAAAATAATGATAAAGTGAGTGTTGAAGATAGCGTTATTTCTACATACCTGTATGGTATCTTCCCTTGGCTGTTCTTTTTCTGTTTTCTCAGCTTCCACTGCAGAAGTTTCCTCTGGCTTTTCTTCAGGTTTGTCTCCCTCAGGTACAGCATCTTTTGTTTCCTCTTTTGTTTCTGATAGTGATAAATATGAGATAATGAAAAATATTTTACACACTGTCCTTTTTCACTTCCAGATTTATGAAAAGCATTCCAACAACTATTTCCACGATTGGTTTACCTTGAGAAACCTCTTGTTTTACTTCTTCTTTGACCTCTTCCTTTGCCTCTTCTTTTACCTCTTCCTTAACTTCCTCTTTGGGTTCCTCCTTTACTTCTTCTTTAGGCTCTTCCTGTACTTCATCTTTGGGCTCTTCTTTTGCTTCTTCTTTGGCTTCTTCTTTTACTTCCTCCTTGGGTTCTTCCTTTACTTCTTCTTTAGGTTCTTCTTTTACTTCTTCCTTCTCCTTTGCTTCATCTGTAAATATTCAATTTCATCCAGAAATAAATGTATTTTGAAATGCATGCAGAACCTCACAAATATGTATGTCAAATTGACCTATTGACCATGATACAGTGCAGTTTTTTTTTAATAAAAAAATAATGGAAATTTTTCCAACTTTTAACACAAAACTTTTTAAATTGAGACATGACATACCAGTAGGCATAATGCACATGGACAGTAACCAAACCACTGATCTTTAGGCTTCAATTTTTTACAGAATTTTATGTTTATCCCTCTGTTGATAGTAAACCATGCATAATGACACAGTATGAAATGTTTAACCTGCTGGAGGTGCAGCTATTGTTTCTTGGGAGGTCTGTTCCTCTGGCTCCACCTTTTCTGAAGCTGTTGGGACTGCTGGTGGTGGGGGAGCGGTTTCTTTAGTCTCCTCTGCAACTTCAGGAGCTGTTTCCTCTGTGACAGGGGCAGGAGTTTGTTCCTCTGAAGGCTTCTCTTCAGCTATTTCTGTTTTCTTTTCTTCATCTGCCATGATGTTATTAATGCAGCCTGCAAAATTGAAAATACTACACTACATATATATATTTTACTACTTTTTGACAATTTGCATTATATATATATTCAGTATTGGTCAAGTTGTTGAGTTTAAAAGCATTTAATTCAGTACAGATGCATGGAAGGTGGTTCTGCATAAATTGCATTGTTTTAATCGTGGACATATTCGTGGGAAGATCCGATTCCATTTGCAGTGAAAATTATTGTACTAACTTTTTATTATCAGACGGATGTAGCAATATTGATTTTAGAAAAGTATTTATTTTTCCATATTAATATTATTTCATTCTCTATAATATGACACCTGCATGTGCATGATTTTATAAAATATATTTGATAACGCTTCAGAATTTACATATCGAACTTTTTTTCTGCAAAAGGCATGACATGCACTTTACAAATGTAACAGTACTTATAGGAAAATATGCGGTAAAATAACTATATGTCACTAACTTACCGTATACAGTATATCCTGCACTTAGATTACTTATCCGCCATTGAGGTTGTTTTCATGACGTCTTGGTTACCGAAAAGGGGCCGACAACTTAAACAACGCGCTTTTCCATTGGATATTTTTTTACGTTCGTCCAATGCAATTACCCGTAACAATTGCTTATGGACGTTTACGGAGTAGAACTTCGACTAGCCCATAACAACACACATACAATAATATAGTTGGGGAAAATCTTCACATTTTCAAGAAAAATGTGATGAAAATATTGAGAATTAGTTTTTACTACAGTGAAATATTCAAAGGAGTAGATTGAAGTATTTACTAGAAGGGTAAGCGGTGAGAATTATTGAAGTTTTCGTGCGACCGTGCAAGTTGCTGTTGACTATGCAGAAATAGGTCTCGGATCTTGCAATGGCGGTGTATTACTCGCCATTCGTTATTTCCATGTGATATTTATAAAGAGAACTACAGGTCGTCTTTATCATATAAGAATGTCTGTTTTATATCTGTTTTGATGCAAGCTGTTGAATAATCAATAAATGGCCAATGTCATCACAGATATTCCATTAATTAGACCTAGTCTATATATATTCTCATCTTGGACCTAGTATCATTTCTTGCATTTTTAAAAACATTTTTTTCAGAGAGCAAAACACACATTGATTGTAAACACTGATTATTTTCAATACTTTAGATTATGTATCTGTAATGCTCAATTATCACCCCCCCCCCCATTTTTTCTTTCTTTTGGTAATAAGTTCTGGAAAATTGCCATATATTTTAGGGTTACCTAATGCAGGTCATTAAAATTCTTAACAACTTATCAAGTTTTTAATTTAAAAAATATACATATTGCAGGTGCACCTTGTCTTCCACTCAACAACAAAAAAGTCTTTTGTGATATGTATACACTGTTAGACTAGATTTCTGTATAAATTTAATATCTATTTCTTTCTCATAATCAGAAATTATGATTTTGTTTTCTAATTCCAGATGGCCACTGTACCACAGGTAAATGGTCATCAGGCCACAAACGGAGTTCTTAATGGGGGGTCACCAAGGCAAAATGGAGCCATGAATGGGGACACCCCTAGAAGTCGTGGAAAAACTGGAGGAGTTGGACCTGAGGGGTATCCTCGTCTTCCTCCTATAAGCAAACCAAGTATCAGAACTGATGACCCATATGCTAACAGCAAGCTCATGACATTCAGACTCGCCAATCACAAACAAGCCATGTTGATGAAGATCTTGTAAGCTTTCTTTTTTAGTGTATTTGCTTAGTAAGAATAATGGTAAAAATACTTCCTTGCCATGGAATGTTATTTATGATATTACATGCATTATAAGTATTTAACTAGTATAACAGTACCATTGTTATTTTGACTAAAAGAAATAAAATTCTCTTACAGACATGATCAAGCGGCAAAGGACATCTTGGAAACAGAAGAATACTGTGAGAAAAATCAGGGTAAACCATCAAACCCAGACTACCCAGACGAGGTAGGCAAATTTATTTTTACTCCTTTATCTCTAAAATCAGCTACAGCATATAGACTGGTAGAATGGATTGTAAGTTATTTTTATACGTTCATGGAAAAAATGCTATAAACTGCACAACTGATGAAATGTTTTGTTCATTGCTTAAGACCTACTAAGTCATATATATACTCTACAGATAAGTCGTCGAAGTGAAATTTTGGTCAGTAGATTTGTGATCTAAAATCATATTTGAAAAAAATGCAAACAAATTAATTATTAATGAAAAAGTGCTGTTTTAATTTTAAATGCATGAAGGTGCAGAAAAATATTAATGATAATGTGTATTAGTTAATTATGATGGTAAGTAATTACATGAAATACAATGACTAAAGTATACAATATCTATTAATGATTTAATCAGAAATGTCTTTTGCATGTTCATATAGACCATAACCAACATAACATGATTTTTATTACATCATTAAGAAAAAGTAGACATACCTTAACATGATTGTTGCTTGAAATGTAATACGCATGTCGCGAATCTTCATTACAGATGATGAGTAAGGACCGGAGAATCAGGGTATGTAACTCTTTGTACAGTACATTATTTAATGTGTCATTTACCAACTGAAGGACAGTTAAGGAAACCATATTTTTCAGAACAAGGACTGTAAGCTAGGATATTTTTGCTTGTTTTTTTTGGTCACTTGTCAATGCAGGCCAAATTTGAAATGGGGCTAGTAGCAGGTGGTATATTTATCTTTTTAGTGGCTTTTAAATGAATTATGACAATTTTAACAGAGTGATTAGAGCAAATGTTACAGAGGGCAAAATATCCTAATACATGATAATTTTGACAGTTTGACAATCCATATTGTGATTTTACTTTTTTTTTTCCCTTTTTTTTTTTCCACGAACTGTCCGTAATCTTTCCATATAGTTTATATTCCTCTTAAAAATCACTGGGTAGATTTAATCAGAAATGTATAGAGTGAATGCAAGTTTGTTGAAATGACAGGTTGGGCCAGTGATCTTATGTGTTATTTCCCACTGAAGCTGTTCTGTTTCAATGTATTTTAATTCTTGATAAATTTATTGACAAATTCCTATAAAAGTGGAATGAGGTCAATTACAAAATATGGAATCCATAAAACATACAACAGACAAGTTGTCAAATTAATATGAAAGCATTCATGTGATATTTTGGGATAGTCAAGGATATGTAATTTGTGCATTGCAGTTCTGTGACAGTATTTCCTGCCATAATCTCTTTGTTTCAAAAATATTATCTAAATCATTTGTCCACTTCAACATTTTGTACACAGTCCTCATTTTTTTCTGCTAACAGAATACGTTTAAGTATAAGATATGATATTAAACTTTGTGTGTCATACCTGCACTGTACTAGAATGTTGCAAAATATAAAGTTCCAGATTCATAATCTAACAATATGACAATGGTTTTCAAGTCAATGTATGCATGTGTATATATATATATATATATAGAGAGAGAGAGAGAGAGAGAGAGATAGATATTAAATGGAAAATTCTTTTAATTAATGTGGAAATTTATTTTCATGTAAAGAATACAGCAATGAAAACAAAAGAGAGAGAAGGGGGGGGGGGGGGGGGTCTGCATACAATTTTGTGCAAATATATTGTACATGTAGTGATAAAACAAAATGAATGTGAATATCATGTCTGACTGATGAATCTACAAAGACAAGATCGTGACAACGAAGTATTATGAAATAGAATTAATTAAATACAAGTAGCTATATGGAAGTGTTAATGACATTATTAGTTAGGTTTGATTAACAAATGGTGGTGTCATTGGTCCTTAAACTTTGATGAATATTCTGGTGCTGGACATGTATTATATTGATGAAATTTCAAGATAAGTTTCTAAATTAAAAAAAAAACCAATTTATTTCACAGTTAAAATGGAAGAAATTAAATCGGTAATACTTTAATGTTTTAAAAATCACATAAGATTTAAATTGAAATACAAACTGATGAATCAATGCAGAGTATACAAAATTTAGAACATGGTTTTGCACATTGCCAAATGAAGTTCTAGTTATTATTTTATAAACACTGAAAATGCAGTAACTGTTTTTACAATACATAATACAATCAGCTGTCTGACCCAACATTTAAACCAGATGGAATATAGCCAATTTCCAACCTCATACAAACTGGAAGACGTCCAAGATGACTCACAAGAAACAAGGCTGCATTAGAAGGCTTCTAATGATATATGTTATTAATCTGGTCCCATTAAAAAATGACACATTGGAATTTCTAGTATAAAGTTTCCCATAAAAAGTTTTTTTATGTTCGTGACTATTGCAATGACTACATATTTGAAAAAAATGATAGGGAATTATATATTAGGATAATCTTATGTATTAAATAACTTCATTAAAATCAGTTGTAGATTAAGCTTTCTTGATCCAGCTTAACTGATGTAATACAAGCTTGTTCTATCCATCAATATGAATGAAATATTCTTGATGGGATTTAAAACAACAATCGATTGCATTTTCAGTAGACATCACTTTAAACTTATATCAAAATGTACATGTTCTTATGAAATATCAACAAATACAAATTTTATTATTAAACATGAAAACAATGAAGATTTCCTTGTGTACATTTATTGTGGTATAAAAGCAGATGATGTATGATAAAGCCTTCTGGATGTTATCAGACTTAGAATATATTTCCTTTTAAAGCATTCTGTTTTAAAGATATCTGATGATCACAGAAATTATATAACATATTGAGAGCCCCAATTCCATTCATAATTATCTTTTCTTGTTACATAGCTAAACTACCAATATCTGAAGAAATGTGTGGAGGCAGGGCCCGTAACTCCTGTTCAACAACACTGGAATGACAATATTCTACAAATGGTCCCAGAGAAACTGCAGCAGAATCCAGCTTTACAAGCCTCTATCAAGGACCTGTTTGCTGAGGTCAAGGGGGATTACAACTCCAGCATGAAAAAGTCAATGGGTAAAATGTTAGATATTGTATGTTAGGCTCAACACATGTAGCCAAATTCCCATAATTCAACAGAATTCAGAATGGTATTTTTTCAAATAGAACTAGCAGAATTATGATGTATGAACTGATAGACATAAATGAAAATTCTACATAAACTTTTTAAAAATGCATTATTTAAAAATGTTTGCTACTTGCATGAAATCTATGACAGATTCAAACTTGCAAACTACTGATTTACTGTTCAGTGATATAACCATTGAGCTGCAGGACTAGACATGCAATTTTGCCTTGATATACTATGTCCTGATATACTGTCCAAAAAGAATTTAAGTCAGATTGTGTTGACACACTTCTAAAAGAAAGATTTAGTTCAATTCTAGTTCCATACATGTGTTGATGAGGTAACTGATAGGCAGTTATTTTCAAATTTAATTTGATATCCTAATGAATCTGCAGAATATACAATGTAATGGACAGTTCTTTTTTTTAATGTAGTGCA
Source organism: Ostrea denselamellosa (assembly GCA_024699665.1). NCBI lineage: Eukaryota > Metazoa > Mollusca > Bivalvia > Ostreida > Ostreidae > Ostrea > Ostrea denselamellosa. The sequence goes on along the minus strand of JAMZEH010000036.1, from coordinate 502,424 downwards.
ACATGTACTGATAAAACCGGAAGTGAAAGGATTAGATAATGAAGTTGCTGGCCCCCCACCCTCAGAACCAAGGTAGGCCTCACCACAAAATGTGCACATGGTCTTATACATTATTTATATATTATTGTTATATCTAACAAATTATTCATAAATCTAATATCATTTATGCATAGTTATTTTACTCTGATAGTTTGAAGCACTGCAAGTATTTTAGAGAGTGGAGTACTTGCAGATTGTTAGAGAGAGAGAGATTTTAAATATATCTGTGTCCATGTATATCAACTAAGCATGGTTATTCAGCACTTCACATATTTTTTAAGAAAATTTTTATTTTTTTTACCAAATTTGAATCATATGTGCTTAATTTATACAATGTATTTATATTTTTTGTCACCAAATATTTTTGTAACACATACTCATATTTAAAACAGCAAATATGTATAGAACGGGCAGCACTTCAAATTTATTTTAATGTTCCACACTGTTTATTGCAAGGCTTACATTTCTACAAAAGAAGTAAGTTATGTGATTTGTTCAACCAGATCCTTGAACTTTCAGACTTGAGTTCAACTTTCATTTCAACTGGATGTTTTTTTTATTTTGTTTTCCTTCAAGCCCTTCCTCTATAGTGTGTATCGTCACTCACTTTCTATCAATTCACTCAAATTGCATGATTGATATTGAATGAATTAGTGGAGCTGTGTGATAGTCTTTTATTTTGCAGTCGTCTTATCTCAAGCATCAGTTTTGTAGAATTAGTACATGTTTCTGTGTAGTGTATTTAAAAAAAAAAATACTTAGAGTAAATGCAAGCAATGTATATACATAATGAATGTCTGCATTGTATGAAAACAAAGACCATATTATTTACCACAAAGACAGCTATATAAGTATGATTTGAACAATACTAAGATATGCCTGAACATCAATAGATAAACCTTCTGTAATTCCAACCCTGAATGTTGAACTTATTGTTTCAAAAATATCACCAGAAAGTTGAAATTTGAAGACACCAAAAAAAAAAAAAAAAAAAATTAAACAGAAAAAAGAAAGAAAAGATATGCTATACTTTTGCAGACTAAATTGGTTAATTTGGAGAGAGGTTGGAGGACAATTATTTGTTTGTTGTTATTATATATCAATAACAATGTTGATAAGCACACCTCCCTGTGTTTTAGCGGTCTGGACTACTCCCGCCCGTGGCATGATAGTTATGTGGCAGCAAGGCAAAACATTAAGGACAATCTACACACCCTGCACCCATCCATGCAGACTGTACTAAAGATGTGTCAGGCTACCCTGGGAAACATGATCCTCGTGGACTGCTCAAACTTCAGGTAAGTGGAGTTATATAATGGTCATGTGACAAGTTACAGTTAATTTGGAACCTTCAAAAATTAATGGTGCCAGATTTTGTGGATTTTGCTCAAAGTTAAAACTTAATTCAGATTTATTTTTATAAAGAACTGTTTTGTTATTCGAAAACATAATTAGTTAAATGATAAGAAATATTGCTTTTGTTAAAATAAATTTCATGGTTAGAACATGATAAAACTGCTCATAATGTCAAGGATTTGCATTTAAACTAATTTCTGCAAATCTTAGTTTATGTTATTTGAGCTGATGATGCTAGATGGGACAAAAGTATGCAAGGGATTGAACAAAACAATACTATTCGTTAGACAGTGTATCTTGTATTTTCACATCTCAAACAAAGTTATTAAATGAATAAAGCCTTGTATATACGTTAATTGAACTGAAGTTCATTGCTTAGTGGAATCAGCAGGGGAGAAAATGCCAAAGTTAATGAGGTTGATGAATCCTTTCCAATTACATTTTTAAAACAGTTAGACAGTATATATTGTAAAGTTTGTGCTTTAACATGCATTACTAATTATCTTATGGGATATGAAACAATTTGAGTTTAAAAGACACAAAAATATATTGATATGAGTTATATTACTACTTTCAAGGATTTGTAAGGAGTATTCAATATAAGGCCTTTAAATATTAATTATTTTGATTCCACAATATGTCAAAATGATGTAGAAGGTTGTGAAATATATGGACATTTGACTAGAAAACAAATTTGAATGAAGTTTTCAAATTTCAGAGCTAATGGACCAGTAGAATTTGAGTCGTTTAAGAACACCATCATATTAGATCTTGAGAAGACAGAAGACAAACTGAACAATAGCTGGTTTCCAGGAATTATCAATGTGTTTGCTGATAAGAATTCGTTTGTTTCACCTAAAGCTGAGAAGTTGGATTCATTTTTTGAATGTGTAACCACACTGATCTCAAACCAGGTACATCTTGTCTTTTTTCACCACCATTGCAAAAATATGGTTTATTCATTTGTTCCATACTTTTATAGTTGGTTTCAAATCCATTTATATGCATGGCAAATAGGTAAGGGTATGAAAATTAAAGATGGAAAACTTAATGATTTCAAGATACTGCTTTAATGATATTTATGAGTGTGTTGTGACATCTAATACAGTTGAAAGATTTACTGGTGAGAACCATGGACAGCTATGTCAAACTGTTTGATCCAAATGACAAATCCAGACTGCCCCTTATGAAAATGGAACTGACTTTTGATGACCAGAAGATGCAGTTTTATCCTCCCAAAGAGGACCTGGAGGAAACTGTTCTCTTTGTGATCAACCACCTATGTAAAGCCATGCAGCAGGTGCCCACTGTCCAGTCTTGGTTAGCTGGTGGCAGCACAGTCAACCACACTGATGCCGTGGTGGCAGAACATGTGGTAAAAGCTGCAGTAGAGAAATTGAAAGAGGCAGTGAAGAGGGAGTTTGAGGGGCCTCAGCTGCACTTGGACTCATTTAGTAAGTTGGATCAGTTTAGTGACTCCAATTGATTTATAATGATGTTAAAGGCCTTTTCTTAGTTCTTGAAAACTTTTGTTTGAAAAATCTTACCCTTCGAGTTTAATTTAAAGGGCTTTATTTCATTTGGTATTATTCAGTCATAAGTTTCACCTGTTTATTGCTCTTGCTTGCAACTAAGTATTTATTTTCAAACAAAATAAAATATCCATTTCTCTTCATTCTCCAATGATTTTAAACTACCATAATACATGTATACTAGTATGTGTGTAGTATAATATTTAGTGAAAAAGGGAAGTAAAATATGTTTTATTCATTTTTTAATACTGTATTTCTTAATCTATTTTCAGTCAAGAGGTATGATTACATTGTCAACGGAGAGGCCCTGAAAGAAATCCAAGAATATGTCAAATATGAACACACCTTTGCGGAATATCAAAAAGTAAGTATTATTTTTAATATGGTAATACACATCTAAGCATTTCCTGATGTATAACAGACTCTAGAAGTTCATGATTGTCACATGGGTGTGCTTTTTCTTCCAGCACATTGATAGGTACAGAAATCTTGCCAGTGAAATTATGGGTCTGCCCAGTATAGAGCATTTTGACATGATTCGTTTGGATTGTGAGGATCTGAAGCGAGGCTTAGCTGAGGCAGCCCGCGGATTGGCGGACGAACTTCTCAGGAAAGTGTCAGATGACCACAGGACTGAAAACAAAAGGTAATCTGGATTTCCATGGAAGCATTAAGAATTTGTTGAATTACTTATAATTTACAAACTTATTTCATTTCTATCTTGTCAATTGTAAATTTCCAAAATTTTAAAAAGAAATGTTCTGATATGAATATTGCATACCAGACACTTCATATAGTTCACAACAATGCGACACACTGAATATCTTGTATACCTGTACTGTGTGACTTGTACATAATCCATGTTTTTCTTCCCAGCATTTGTGACGAATTCCAGATGATCAGAGACCGTGCTCTGAAACTACCGGAGACAAGTGAAGAATTAATGGACATGATAAAATTTACACAAGAGGCTAGGACCAGTGGAATGGTGAAATTAAATGAACGGATCAAAGAGTCAAAGGACCGCCTGGCCTATCTCATTGATGTGTACATGTTCCCAGCTGAAGATATTGAACTCAACTGTGAAGTTCTGACCTGGCCAAATAGGATATCGCCTGTTTTTGATGAAAATGACGAGGTTTGTGTTTAAGTGTCTTACAAATTAAATGATATACAGGTGGAATCCTATTTGTTTTCATAGTTAATCGCAATTGGCAAAGCCAACAGTATTTGAAATGGGTATAATTCATTTATTATGATTTTGATTCAATGAAACTTCCACCATATCACATTCAAATATCTGAAACAAGTATTCTTGAACCATATCCTTAACGTGTTCCATTTTTCCTATTAGCTGATTGAGAAATCCAAGCAATCTGGAGAGAAGCAGTTACTGGAGAAGAGAGAAAAGGTCATTGCAGAGCTAGAAAAACTCCGCCAGCGAGTGGATGAATTTAACGATTATGGTGAATTAGACATGATGACCCAGTATGTACAGGATGTCCGAGCTGTGCAGAAACGGCTGTCTGATGTTCAGGAACAGATTAGTTTCATCAACAAGGTTAGTCCTCAATATTTAAGTAAAATTATTTGCCAAAAAAAAAATTGCAAGATTTTTGTTTGTTTTTAATGCCTTCATAGTGTGAAAAAAGGTTTTTTTCCATTGGCAAGAAAATCTAAAAATTTATAATTTCTGTTGTACATGTTAGTAGATTGATTTGTAGTTGTAATTAGTGGGGGAAAAGTTTTTAAACTTTGTCATTGTCTAAACCATTTGAGTCTTGTCTGTTTCAGGAAGAACATTTGTACAAGTATCCTATTTCTACATACTCAGCAGATGTAGATGAAATAACCAATCAGGTGGAGCCATTCTACAGGCTCTTCAACATTGTACTCAGGTGGCAGAAAGCAGAGAAAAAGTATGACATACTATATACCTCAAATAATAGAGTGTTTTATGTTCAAGTTGGAAGAATTTTTATAGTATATGTAACTGCTTCTTCTTGCCAGTTGTATGGTGTAAAAATGGGCTGAAAAGTATAGATGCAAAGAAAACGCTTTTATAGGTAAAAAATGGAAAGGTGAATAGGTTTATTGTGTGGAGTATTTTTGATTAGGTGGATGGATGGAGCTTTCATGGATCTGGATGCAGAACAAGTGGAAGGAGAAGTGGATGAGTACACAAGAGATATCTACAAAGTTCAGAAGGTCTTCAACTCTAGGCTTAAGAAAATTCAGCTGGAAGTGGATGATCGTAACCGAGAGCGGAAGAAGCGAAGACGGCATGCAGAGGAGAATGGACAGGAGATAGCACCAGAGGACCAGGATGAAGTTATTGTTCCACCTCAAGGAATGGAGATTTGTACAAAGGTCCAGGACAGCATGAGGGAATTCAAGGTAAGAGGAATGTAATTTTTAGAAGAAAAAAAATTGGGGGGGGTTGAACTTCATGACAGATGGAAGAGATGATTTTAGGTGATAAAATAAGTTCGATCTTCTGATTGCATAAAGAATATTCAACGCAGAGAAGGTCAGGATGAATGTTTAAGATTTACATAACATGCACAGTTAAACTCGGGCTACCATTTCAAATTTTACATGGGTATTTATTTTTCAGGACAATGTGCCAGTCATTGGTGTTATGTGCAACAAGGGCATGCGTCCTCGTCACTGGTCTAAAATGTCTGATCTCATGGGCTTTGACATTACACCCAATGCAGGAACCACACTACGAAAAGTACTCAAACTGGACATTGCACCTCACATGGAAATGTTCGAGGGCATCAGTGCTGCTGCCACCAAGGTACAAATGTGGAGACTTCACCATAAAAGTATTTCAGCATTGAAAATTAATGTGGCAGTCGAGACGTGATTTATAAGTCAATGAAGTTGTCTTTCCAATCTAGCCTTTCAAGTGATTGAAAAATATTGCATGAAAATGTTTTGACAAAATTACAGACCTTTTTTATGGATTGTTCTCTAGATAAATGTTATATGACATGTAATATGAGCAGCTGACCAGATGAATAATATAATTTGACATTTTTGAAATTATTTTCTTTGTCATTTACATGAAGTCATAGTATCCTTATTTTCAGAAGTTGTGTACTTGCAGACAGATTCTTTTAACAAAGCATTCTTCTACTAGCATAAATGACATAACTATATTTGATGTCTTAGGAACACTCCTTGGAGAAAGCTATGGCTAAGATGATGGATGACTGGGATTCCATCAACTTCAACCTGATTGCATATCGTGACTCGGGCATCAACATCCTCTCCTCGGTGGACGACATTCAGACCACTCTGGATGATCAGATTGTTAAGACTCAGACCATGAGGGGGTCACCTTTCATCAAACCATTTGAATCAGAAATCAAGGTCAGTGTCATATAATTTATTAGGACTCAGCTTAATAAAAAAATTAGTTAAAAATTTAACTGACATTTACATATGGAAGTGGTCACTAGAAATTAATTATGAGTTTAATTCATATCATTATTTTGCATTTGGGTCCTGTTAATTTGCATTGAATACATTAATCTTATATAAATTTAATTAATTTGAATTTAATTCTATCTTCATTTGTTTTGTTTTTTTTGGTTTATTTTGATTACATATCTCCTTTGTAACTTGTTTATTTTGATTACATATCTCCTTTGTAACTCAGTATTTGATGATTTCATTATTTGGGTATACATTTGAGGTGTCTGTGTTTCTAAATTACAGTATATAATGTATAATGATAAATAAGGAAACTTTTTTCTGACTTCGACTTGTTGCTAGGTGTGGGAGGAACGGTTGCTAAGGATCCAGGATACTATTGATGAATGGTTGAAGGTGCAGTCTCAGTGGTTGTACCTGGAGCCCATCTTCTCATCAGAGGACATCATGCAACAGATGCCTGAGGAGGGCCGGCTGTTCCAGATTGTGGACAAAAACTGGAAAGATGTCATGAGGCACACTACCAAGGACCCCAAGGTGCGGCTAGCAAATATTATTGAAAAACTAATCTGTGGATAGATTTGGAATTCCAACCAGATTTTAGCCCTTTCAAATTTTCTTGATTTTGATTTAAAGAGGACAAATAATATTCGTCTTTTCAGTTTAAAACATACCTATAAATCAAAGCAAAATTTGTAGAGTTGGTCTTCAACATTTCACTAAATACATGCTCACACCTTGGGAATAAAAACTGACCTTGAAACAACATATACTTGTGGTACCTGTTTCTACTAACTTGTAGATATTAAAATATAGATTTAAATGAATTTCTAATTATACATGATAAAACATTGTAATCAGTGGCAGATTTAAGAGAGCACATCTGTCTCTCTCTCTCTCTCTCTCCCCCCCCCCCCCCCCCCCTTTAAATTTTCTAATTCAAGGTAGATCATGGTCTTTTGTTTAGAAAAAAATAAGCAATAAATGGTGTAATTATTTTTTTTCACTCTCAGAGAAATAATTGACAAGATCTTTTGACTTTTTCTTCCTTTTTTTTGGGGGGGGGGGGGGGGGGAACTGATATTTTATTCCAAAAATCCTTAAAATTATGTTTCATTTAATTAATTTTACTTCGTTGAAAATAACAGAAAATAGTAAAAATGACTATTAAGGAAAAATAATTCCAAGCCCTGTAAAATCTATAAAATTCCCTGGACAACTAGGTGCCTTAAGGCAGCCCCCCAGACCCTCTGCCACTTCGATTCCTGGAACTGTCCATGGTAATTCCAAACAGTAATTGAATTATAATGCATTATTTTTTCTTTTGAATTGAGTACAGTAAATATATAATGGCATGTACCCACTTCCAAACAATGTGTAGATTACAAATTTAAAAAAATAGATGAAAAATTTATTTTAAAAAAAGGAAAGAATATAATATTGCTTTACTAAAATAAAGTATAATGATTTCTACTTCAAATTTGATTTTTTTTATTATTATTATTATTATTTATTCTTTTAGAAATTCACCTGTGATGTACAGAAGGATTAGTTGTCAACATTGTAACATGTGTATCATATAGTTACTTTTTCTAATCTAAAAATATATAATTGCATATTAATGAAAAAACAGTGCCATTTATAGACATTTTTAAAGGAATAACCCTACCAAATACTGTGCTTAGACAGTGACTCATGTAAACATTGTTTACTCGCAATTTCCGATTTCATATTCGCTTTCCTTGCTACATTTGGGTATTTATATTACTATATTTGTATGCACTGGTAACTTAAACATAGAAGGTTTGCATGTTAAGACTCAGGGGAAATTAGTCAACATCGAAATAAATGTTGTCCATGATGAATAAAAACTTAGTTTTTAAAAATATCTAACACTATTTTTACGGTCACCTGATCGAGGAAGGACACATATGATGTCACTGAACTAATTAACAAGACATTTTGAAATAGGGGCTTAGATTTAAATCAGTATTGTGACTAAGTAACACAGTATTTCGGTGAACTAAGTATTATAATTAATTGCTATATGCATAAGGAAGACAAAATGCATATAAATTTGTATATTTTGGAAATGTGATGTGTCCATTAAATTTGAAATCGATGAGCAAATATACATTGTATTTTCCTGCAAATCAGTTTCATCATTCACGACTAATTACACTGTACATCCAAAGATCAAAAGCTGATGATAAAGCATGTTTTGATAGAGAAATATGTGTATACTCATGCACATGTGTTAGGTGTAAATAACAAAAAGTATAGTAAATGAAATATCAAATTATTTGTTTACATCAGGTCCTGGTAGCCACCAACTTGCCAGGTCTGCTGGAAAAACTCCAAGACAGCAATAATCTACTGGACAAGATCATGAAAGGACTGAATGCCTACCTAGAGAAAAAGCGTCTCTTCTTCCCAAGATTCTTCTTCCTGTCCAATGACGAGATGTTAGAAATCCTCTCCGAGACCAAGGACCCACTCAGAGTGCAGCCACACTTGAAGAAATGTTTTGAGGGCATTGCCAAATTGGAATTTGATAGTAAACTGGATATACATGCCATGTTTAGTAGTGAGGGAGAGAAAATCAAGATGGTACAGACAATTTCAACATCTGAGGCCCGGGGGGCTGTGGAGAAATGGCTGCTACAAGTACAGGATGTGATGTTGATGTCTGTCAGAGATGTGTGTGCTCAGTCTATGGAGGTAGGCTACTCTTTCTTTGCTAGTTTAGTCCTTTGAATGATATCATCAGATAGTTCTCACCCATGTGAAGTCATATTTATATTAGATAAATGATAATACTATGAAAAGAGACCATACAAGCTTTGAATATATTGTGATGGGGAAAAATACTGATGTTTTATCGAATGAATTTATTTTTATGTTACTGGAAATGTAGACAGTGAGTTGAACTTTATAAACTGTGCATGATTTATCAGTATACACAATACACTGTACCGTAAAAAATGCACTACATGTTGTTATCAAGACTTTTAAGAATAATATAAAAACACTACATGTCATGTAGTTGATTTAAAGTCAATGTATTTTTGGTATTGTAGAAAAATACTGGAGATCTACAAATGAAAATAATAAAGTCATTGTTTTCCTTTAGGCTTACTCAATTGAGCCCCGTATCAACTGGGTGCGAGAGTGGCCAGGTCAGGTTGTCCTATGTGTGTCCCAAGTCTACTGGACGCAGGAGGTCCACGAAGCCATTAGAAGTGGACCAGGTGGACTTAAGGACTACTGGAATAAACTACAGGCACAGCTTGGTGACATTGTTATCCTCGTCCGAGGCAAACTGTCAAAACAGACTCGTACTACGCTAGGGGCTCTGGTCGTCATTGATGTACATGCCCGAGATGTAGTACTGCAGATGGCAGATAAAGGTTCTTTTTTTCTGAAATAGCTTTCCTTTACTGCATTTTTTTCATTTATGAATTTCTTAAATTAATACAAACCAAAATGCTGGAAGATATGCTGCAAAGGACATAATTCATGAATATTCATTAACTGGAGAATTTATTCATGTGGCCTTATGGTTCATGAAATACTCAGATTTAAATTGTGTTTGTTTATAGGTGTTGCCTCAGAAAATGACTTTGCTTGGTTGGCCCAACTCAGATATTACTGGGAAGAAGAGAACATGAAGGTTAGAATGACCAATGCCACAGTGAAGTACGCCTACGAATACCTGGGTAACACACCCCGATTGGTCATTACACCTCTGACTGACAGGTGCTACAGAACTCTGATTGGTGCATTCCATTTGAATTTGAATGGGGCGCCAGAGGGGCCTGCAGGAACTGGAAAGACTGAGACAACAAAGGATCTGGCCAAGGCTTTGGCTGTACAGTGTGTGGTCTTCAACTGTTCTGATGGTCTGGATTACCTGGCCATGGGGAAAGTGAGTAGATCATCTCTTTCAAATAACTATGCATCTTTTATAATTGGAAAAGATATATTGCTCAGACATTGCTAAAATTCGTTAATAATTATATTCAGTTTGTATTAAATTATCACAAAAATTGTGCCACCATATCAAAAAGGCCACATGCTAAATGGAATAATGATAAGCAATTACAAATTTTGAGAACTGTTTGTATAAAAGGATCACCAAAGTAGAGTGTGTGTGTTTGAAAATGTTAAATTTTATGGACAACATTGATGTACAGGATAAATATCATAACACTCAAAGTAGAGTTTCCAAAAAGACTTGACATTATACAACATTCATGTTAGACAAGCTACACCTTGTATACAAATTTAGTTGTGAAATGTTTACGATTTGAATTTAGAAATGGGCTTGCATGTAATGTATGTATTCTTGTTGTATTTCAACAGTTCTTCAAGGGTCTTGCTTCAGCTGGTGCCTGGGCTTGCTTTGACGAGTTCAACAGGATTGATTTGGAAGTGTTGTCTGTCATTGCTCAGCAGGTGAGTGAGTCAGAGGAAGTTAACACAGTTGTGAGGAGATGGATGTTATGTATTTGTGTCCATTTTTTTTTCACAGTACTTACTATCAAATAAAAACTCTAAAAAAAACTTTGCCTAACACATGAAATAATAGAATAAATGTCCTTGGAATTATGAATTTTTTTAGTTTCATTAGATGTATTGAAATGCATTAATGTTACTGATGTTCACGGTTTCAGATTTTGTGCATTATCCGTGCTGTGAGAGCAAAAGTAGAGGTCTTCGTCTTTGAAGGAACAGAACTCTCTCTGAACCCCAACTGCTATGTGTGTATCACTATGAACCCTGGTTATGCCGGACGTTCGGAGCTTCCCGACAACTTGAAGGTCCTGTTCCGTACAGTGGCAATGATGGTGCCAGATTACGCTATGATTGCTGAGATTTCGCTGTACTCCTTTGGTTTCCAGAATGCCAGAAATCTGTCTGTGAAGATTGTGACTGTGTACAGACTCTGTTCTGAACAGCTGTCATCCCAGTTCCACTACGATTATGGAATGAGAGCTGTGAAGGCTGTTTTGTCAGCAGCTGGAAATCTCAAGCTTCGGTTCCCAGATGAGGATGAGGATATCTTGGTTAGTTTTGTTTTTTTTTTTTGTTTTTTGTTTTTTGTTTTAAAAAACTATGCAGATATTTTGAAGTAAAGTATGAAAAGAACTTCGGATTAATGTGATATGAGTTTGGTAATTTTTAAGTGAATGTTCGCGTTTAGTATAAGAATGAATTCTAGGAAACCTGTAATTTTAATACCACATCAAAGTCATAAAACATGTTAGAGAGAGGTTTTGATTTACAGATCTATAAATATTCTAACTATAAAATATCTAGTAATACCATTTTGTTTTTGCAGTTACTGAGGTCCATTATTGATGTCAACCTTCCCAAATTCTTGTCTCATGATATTCCACTGTTCAATGGTATTACATCAGATTTGTTCCCTGGGGTTAAACTCCCTGAGGCGGACTATAAGGTCTTCTTGGATGCCATGATGAGAGTGGCTGAAAAGAAAAATCTCCAGTTTGTGGATTTCTTTAAAGAGAAACTCATCCAGACTTATGAAATGATGATTGTTAGACACGGGTAAGGAAAAAGATTAAACTCACTTTTTAGTTTGTTATGGCAAATGGATTTCTTTTTTTGATAGTACAAGTCTGTTTATACTATAAATAATTCAAGGTGCATGTATGTTGTACGTGGAATAAGGGAAATGGTCCTATAAATTATTGAGAACCTCTGTAATTATGAATTTCAGATTTATGTTGGTTGGAGAACCATTTGGCTGTAAGACTATGGTCATAGAAACACTGTGTGAAGGTATGACCTTACTGAACGAGGAAGGGCATGATGAAGACTATGAGAAAGTCTTGTACCGAATCATCAATCCTAAATCTATCACCATGGGTCAATTGTTTGGTCAGTTTGACCCTGTTTCACATGAATGGACAGATGGTGTGGTGGCAAACACTTTCAGGGAATTTGCCTCAACAGACACTCCGGACAGGAAGTGGGTGGTGTTTGATGGGCCGATTGACGCCTTGTGGATTGAGAACATGAACACTGTGTTGGATGACAATAAGAAACTGTGTTTAATGAGTGGAGAAATTATACAGATGTCAAATCCTATGAGTCTAATCTTTGAGACAATGGACTTGGCTCAGGCTTCAGTAAGCAAAACTTCTTTGTTTATTTCATTGTGTCAAAGAGATCTAGTAACATGTAGCAATGAATTTGAACAAAAATTGGTTTGAAAAAAAATATTACATTCTAGTATGAAATGTAGATATATTACAGTAATTAGAAATTGAAATGATAAAGTAAATTCTTTTTCTTTTCAGTCATGAAAATCACCCTTTTAGATTTTTATTTTTAAATGCTGGCACAAATACGTTAATTAGATGAGTGATCGTGTATGTTTACTTAACAGTTTCATTCCTCACTCTTTACTAATGACTTCTGATATTTCTTTCAGCCTGCCACTGTGAGTCGATGTGGTATGGTATATCTGGAACCCACCACTCTGGGATGGCGGCCCATCGTCAAGTCCTGGATTCAGATGTTTGGTGAGGTGATGGCACGAGAGAGTGGAGAGGTGTTACATGACATGTTTGAATGGCTGGTTGATCCTTGTCTAGATTTTGTCAGGAAAAACACCAAAGTATGTTCATTATTTTTACCTCAAAATTTGTAACTCATTAAATTTGATGGGCAGTTAATAATGCTTATGGGTATATATAATTAATATGCATTTAAATTCCATGGAAACGACTTGGAAAAAGAAATATAATAATGAATTTTTTAGGTTCAGTGATAAGTGCCAGTTATAAAGCAGGTATGTGTGAGTGTCTTAGAGATATACTGCATGTAATCAAAATCCATAAATTTGCTTTCAGGAGTATATTGGATCTAAACAAGCAAACCAGGTTCGCTCACTCATGTACATGATTGATATGCTGATGTCTGAGACCTTGAATAAGGAGGATGCGAATGAAAACAAACATATCAAGAATTATACCCTGGTAATATTCTTTATTAAAGTCACTAAGAAGTTTTTTATGAGAACGTATTTCTATTCATTCATTCATCTGTATGTGGTCAAGTACTTTTCAATTCAGCAAACATAGATACTGAAAATCAAATTTGGGATTTTTGTTTTTGTTGTGGGGGGGTGGGGGTTAAATACTTGGGATTATTAGATTTAGAATCTAAACAGATGGTGTAGTAATGAAAAAAAAATTATATGAAAAATTAAGTGAGGATGTAGAATGTTAGATAATTTCCCCCTCCTCAATTTCTCCAGAGTTCCATGCTGTTTTCCATTCCCTGGACTATTGCTGCAGTGGTAGACAACGATGGCAGACAGAAATTTGATGCCTTTTATAAGGATCTACTAAATGGAAAAATAGAAAGCAGTCCAGTGCCAAAATCAGTGGGCAAATTCGACGTTCCCATACCAGATGCTATGAACTGTTATGATATCTTCTTTGAGGTAATTTTGTACACTCAGTAATAGTCTTCTAATAAAGCACTATTTCAAGTTTCTTCATCACAAATTGTGTAATATTTGAAAAAGAGTATTTTGTAATGTTATTTTTTTTCTCTCAGAAATACATTCACTTTGTATATATATATATATATATATCTGCAGTTTAAGGCCAGAGGTAATTGGCATCACTGGAATGATCTGATTAAGGGACAGGAGAGTAAGGCTAAAAAGATACGAGATATGTTGGTGCCCACTATGGACACAGCTCGCTACACCTACCTGTTGTCTCTGTGTATTGAACATGACCGGTAGGTCTCAATGTACCTTTCATCTTGTAGTGAAATGCTTGAATTCTCCATTTTTGATTACCATACATATATTTTCCAGCATGTATCTTATGTCATAGCTATGTACATGTTTTGTACGTATATATGCTGACACTTGTGTTTACATTGCTATAAGATTTGTTTAATCTAGATGATGTGTAAGGATTGCATCAAACTTGGAATTCTCTAACAAAAAAATTACTGTATTCCAGATGTATAATCCAAAGTTGTTTTTTCTTCTGGTACAAGACTTGAGTCCAGATTGGACAAGTTTTACAGTATATACTTAGTAGTACTTGTGTTCGTGTATGTGTGTGTGTGTGTGTGTGCGTGCATGTGTGTATATATATAGATAAATAGATAGATAGATAAATTATATATATATATAAATATATATATATAATTCATTGAGTTCAGTATTATAAATGTTAAACTGTTTCATTCATGCTAAGCTTCCTACACACTCTTTCAGACCTATCATGTTTGTTGGTCCCACTGGTACGGGTAAGAGTGTGTACGTCCAGGACAAACTGATGAATGGCCTTGAGAAAGACCGATACCTCCCAGCTTTTGTCAATTTCTCCGCCCAGACAAGTGCCAACCAGACCCAGAACATCATCATGTCCCGTCTAGACAAAAGGAGAAAGGGAGTGTTTGGACCTCAGATGGGGAAGAAGGCTATTATATTTATTGACGATTTGAACATGCCCCAGAAGGAGGTGTATGGGGCTCAGCCCCCCATTGAGCTGCTCAGACAGTACATTGATCACGGATACTGGTATGTTGCAATGGCAACGAAATGCAATCTCTGAATATTTTTTTCTAGTTGTAGAAAATAGGAAGCAGATATTTTAGTTTAAGTCAAAACCTTTTCTTTGTGAGATAATAAGGGGGAAAAGGCTTTTAATGTCTTAATAATAGCTCTTGTTAAACTAATATTCAGTCAAATTCCTTAAAATTGACACAATCGTTCATGAGAGCAAGTGTGTGTTTCATAACGCATGATGATATTTCAGAGAAATGACTCCAAATAGAGTGAAAAATTTTTGTGCTGTATATTCTAAGTAATATTTCTATAAATGGGATTAGATACATGATATTCTATGCACTATTTGAATTTAGGTATGACCTGAAAGATACCAGCAAATTAACATTACAAGATGTGTTGTTCCTTGGAGCCATGGGACCACCTGGTGGAGGAAGGAATGACGTCACAGCCCGATTCCTACGTCACTATAACATCATTGGAATAAACCCATTCAGTGAAGAAACCATGATTAAGATATTCTCTATTCTTCTGTCTACTTACTTAAGAGTACGTATAACTATGATTTGTTCTTGAATAATTTTTTTACTTGTATTTTGAATGATATAATAATGGCTGATTTTCTAAGACCCATCACAGGAAATCCTCAGAAATTTATTTCAGGATAAAGTTCCGATGTAAAATGTTACTGCATGATGGACATATATTTCCTAATATGTTTCCAATCTTTGTTTCAGCAAGGAGAATTTTCCACTGAATACTACTCCTTGGGGAACCAGATCGTAGCCGCTACCAATGACATGTACAAGCAGGCCATTGCTAATCTGTTACCGACCCCAGCCAAGTCCCATTATGTCTTTAACTTGCGAGATTTCTCCAGAGTCATTCTTGGAATCTGCCTCATCAAAAAGGGAGAGGTTGAAAGCAAGAGGACAATGATTAGGTAATTGATGCAGTTTTGTTGAAACCTTGGAATAAGCTTTCTTTGATGAGATTTAAATTCAATTAGAATTTGTTCGTAATGTGATTGCCTTCTTCCCCTTTGAAAGTTAAGGAGACAATGAATGATTATAGTCTTCAGCTAGCAAGTCAGAACAGAGTATACATTAGATATAATGGCTCATGGCCATTTGGATTCCCCATAGTAAGGTATATCAATGATTTCCATCAGATTTAAAGGATTACAATTGCTGTTGTTGCAGTGTGGTTCAGATAAAGCAAATCATCTGTCCCTCAAGGTTTACTGCAAATGGTAATCTCTCATATGTAATGCGATGATATAATACAAGATAATATATTTTTATTATTTTCTTTTGACAGATTATGGGTACATGAAGTGATGAGAGTCTTCTACGATCGTCTGACAGATGATGCTGATAGAGCCTGGCTTTTTAAGTAAGTGCATGTGTACTGGTTAATACTGTAAATCATATATATTTTATAAGACTTTATTTTCCTGAGTTCACTTATTGAGATTTATCGTTTTTATAATTATTCATCACTCATCAAATTCATTATAGTTATGTTCTTTGCAACTTAATTTCTCTATCTATTTTGTAGTGTGTATGTGTATGTATATATATATATATAACTGCTGTATGTAAATATGTTTTTGGACCACATTGTGAACTATTTTTGTAAACTAATCGTGCCAATTTTCAATTTGCTCAAATAGATGTACACATATGTAATTATGTATAATTGAAAAAATGCAGTGTCACTAATTAACATGGAAAGAAAATTATCATTTATAATTCTCATTTGGAGTAAATCTAAGTATTTCTTTGAATATAAAAAAAGAAAAAAAAGAAAAAAATAGGTTCTACACACAATACAGTAACTTCAATTAAAATCTTCGATTCTTCATAAACGATTTTTAATGTACAGGAGCACTGGAAGTGTGTGTAAGGAATATTTCAAGGAAAGTTTTGATGTCATTTTTGAGCATCTGGCAGGAGATGGAACTGGAGAGGGAAAGGTAATGTTGTTTGATATTAAATACTAACTTTATTTAATGAAATAAATGAATTTTTTTTTGCCACTGGAATTTATTTTACAGCAGCTGAGTGCCATTAAAAATTGTGTTCATTAAATTGTTTCCTAAGTCAGTTTTTAATTGTCAAGATATTGAATTCAGAGTCTTGATTTTTATGATTAATTTTAACTTTTTTGTTTATAATTTATGCTATTTAGGGTGTAAAGGTGAGTCAATCCTTGTCATAACTTCAAAGACCTCAGAATGGCAAATAACTATAGCATTTCTCAACTGCAAGACTGTCGTAAATCCAAGAGCCAAATGCAAGGAAATATCAATAATTTATTTATGATTCATTTTTAAAGCCTGTGAAATCAAGAATGATGAGAAATTGAAGATCTGAACTATTCAAGGCAGATTATAGTGATTGTAAATATTTTCAAAAGTCAAAACTTGCAAGTCTGTAAGAGAATTCTTGCCTTCAGATTTCATCTAGATTTAACACAATTTACATTTTGAACTTTCTTTGAACACTATTAGCCAAAGGTAAGGCAGCTGTTCTCTATCTGTAACATAGTGTGTGCTTCAGTAGAGGTATTCTAGACCACCTTATCAAATATTCGCTACATTGTGTGTAAATAGTGTAAAACAAATGATACTGTAGCATTATACGCAGTCAGAAGTTAGACATCACCTGACAAGGTTATACCTTAGCAAAGCAGATTTTTCTGTCTCTTGAAGATTGGATTTGTGTGACTCAAAAAAAGAAAATAAAAAAGAGTAGTGAAATTAGATGTCTCTGTGATTGTAGAAAGTCAGAAGCTTTTGTTTAGATATTTTGTGAAATTAGTAGGAAATTTTGCCATTCTATTTAATTTGTTAACATTGAAAACCTTTTATCCCTGACACTGAACGTACACTGGAACAAACACTGTATAATCTCTAACAATGAAAGAAATTACATTATTGGTCAATAATTTTCCTTTTAACACATATTTCCAGACTACATGTAATTGTTAATAGTTATTGTTATTTCATGTACACGTATATTTTTACTAATCTGATATTGGTAATTTCCCTATGTACTAACATGCAGTCCCTGTATGTTCTTATGAAAGTATTGTACAATTTGAAATTGACCACAGATTTCTATGTATTTAAATACATATCAAAAATAGAACAATAGTCAGTGAAAAACAGTAATTATACATGTATGGAGGGAGGATATTTAGGTCAATTATTGTTTTAAGTATCATAGACATGTTATTAGCCTGTAAATTGAAAAAAAAAACCAAAAACAAAAACAAAACAAAACAAAAAAAATCGAATCTTTTAAATGTGTTACAAATGTTCATTGATACACTTTCAAGGTACATGTTTATTAGATAGTTGGGGGGAGGGGGGGGGGCATATAAGTAAATTATGCAACAAGTTGCATAGAAATGCTAATGCTCTTTATGTGCTTATGGAGGGAGTTGACATTAATTAACTAATTTATTTTAAATTAATATGAAGATATGCCTTGTATGTACAAATGGCAGATCAAAGATTTTCCATGACATATAGGAAATATGTTGGTAAATTTTGTTGCTTGTTATTTCTAGGTTCGTGAGGAAGATCTTAGATCTTTGATGTTTGGCGATTACATGAACCCTGATGCTGAACCA
This sequence comes from Ostrea denselamellosa, assembly GCA_024699665.1. Lineage (NCBI taxonomy): Eukaryota > Metazoa > Mollusca > Bivalvia > Ostreida > Ostreidae > Ostrea > Ostrea denselamellosa. The sequence goes on along the minus strand of JAMZEH010000036.1, from coordinate 483,842 downwards.
GAGGATAGGGTGTATGAAGAAGTCAAATCTCTGGATGAGATGTACAAAATTGTAGAACAGTGTCTGGAGGAATATAACAACACACATAAAAACAGGATGAACCTTGTCATATTTAGGTATGATGGACTCATTTTTATGGAATATTTGTTTCCCTTTCTATAGAGTAGTATTCAAGATACAAAGTGTAAATTCACTGTACTGAAAACAGTTGATTTATATATATATTAAGAGGTTTTTATTATAGACTTTGCTGTGCTAATTTATGACTGTGATATTGTTTAAGTCAGAAAACATTCTAAATTGTGATTGCAGCATTATTAAAATATTTACAGTAACCCAGCTATATAAGCTGCAGAAATATAACCTGAGCTCTGAGATATGTTTCCAAACTGAAATAGGGTTTATTCGTAAATCTTCATGCCTTCATTTTAGATATGTACTGGAACACTTGTCCCGAATTTGTCGAGTTTTACGTATCCCTGGAGGCAATGCTCTGTTAGTTGGTGTAGGTGGCAGTGGTCGTCAATCTCTGACCCGATTAGCTACTGCCATGGCAGGGTACCATCTCTTCCAACCAGAAATCTCAAAAAATTATGGCAAGACAGAGTGGAGAGAAGACATTAAGGTTTGTGTCCATTCTGGTAGATTTCACAGAATTCTGCATTGAAATAGCACAACTGGCCACATTAACAAGCAGCTTTAAATCTGTCTGTAGTGATTTCTGGATTGACTGTAAAACATTGAGCCATGTTTTATTTTGCAGTCGGTGTTGACAAGCTGTGGAGCCCAAGGAAAGACAACTGTGTTCCTGATCACAGATACACAGATTAAGGAGGAGTCATTCCTGGAGGACATTGATAACTTACTGAACACTGGAGAGGTTCCCAATCTGTTTGCTGCTGATGAAAAGGCAGAAATTATGGAGGTAGAGTAACATTTACCTATATACTTTTGTTTGGCAGAATCTAAAGTATTTCTTTATTGAACACAGTTGGGTAAGGGATGGTAAAAAAAAGGAATTCATAAATAAAAACAAAACATTCTGGGGTTCCCTTTTGAATGTAATACTATGATTGAAAATGTAAATATTTTGGCAGAAAAATAAGGGGGGGGGGGGGGTAAAAACTAAAGAGTAAATTTTGAAACATTCACTTTTAATGATTGAGTAATGATGTCAGATATTTTAGTAGCATTTTTTTCTGCTTATCAGGCTGTGAGACCACTTGCCCAAGCTGGAGACAAGATGGCTGACTTCAGCCCTCTGGCTTTGTTTGCTTTCTTTGTGAATCGCTGTCGTGAGAACCTACACATTATCATCGCCTTCAGTCCTATTGGAGATGCCTTTAGAAACAGATTGAGACAGTTCCCAGCTCTCATTAACTGCTGTACCATTGACTGGTTCCAGGTATCAAGAGTTTCCACAGCATAAATGAATAACTGCAATAAATCAATTTTTTGGATTAATTTAAATCTATGCCTTGATTTTCATATTTGAAATAAGAAAGACTGATACTACATAACTAGAATTAAAATATACACTGTGTATGGATATCTTCTGACATTTTGAATATCTTTTTTTTTTTTTAATTCAACATTTATGGTAAACTTACCAGTATTAAATAAATCATGAAGTAATCATTTTGGATCACTGACACAGATGTATTTTTAAAAAGTGTATCGGTGCAAATGGTAAAGATGTTGCTTGTTTGTAGACTTGGCCAGATGATGCTCTGGAAAGAGTGGCCAACAAATTCTTGGAACAGGTAGAGCTAGCAGACAATGAGCGCAAAGAGACAATTCACATCGTCAAGTATTTCCATCAGAGCACCATTCGACTATCTGAACGATATCTCTCAGAGCTAAGTCGACATAATTATGTCACCCCGACTTCCTATCTGGAGTTGATCAACTCCTTCAAGAATTTGCTGTCCACCAAGCAAGATGACACAATGAGAGCCAAAAGGAGATATGTGGTGGGATTAGAAAAGCTTGCTTTTGCTGCATCACAGGTAAACTTGAATTTGTTTATGAAAACACAGCTTCAAAGACTGACTTTTGTGATGTATACTAGAACTATTGATTTTACATTCAAATTTTGATATATACATGTAAGTAAAGACTATGCTATGTGTAAATGCAAGATCATGATTTATTTCAATCACTGCAAAGATTTCATACATGTGAAAAACATTAAAAATGTTTGCATATCACAAAAATGACTTTTTGAAATTGACAGTGAACAGAAACTCTTCTCTTTCATTGTATATTCTTTCCCCTCTTGGTGTATATAGGTAGCCACCATGCAGAAAGAATTGGAGGAACTCCAACCCCAGCTGGTTGTATCTCAGGAAGAGAATGCTAAAATGATGGTGGTCATTGAGAAAGAGTCTGTGGAGGTGGAAGCCACCAGCAAAGTTGTTCGAGCCGACGAGGCAGTGGCCAATGAACAGGCAGCAGAGGCCCAGGCCCTCAAGGACGAATGTGAGGCAGAGTTGGCTGAAGCCATTCCAGCTTTAGAGGCTGCACTGGCTGCCTTAAACACTCTTAAGGTTAGTGAAGTGCTCTATAAGAGTTTGTAGAACAAGTTGCCAAGAACATCCTATTTTGCTTTATGATGAGTGTGGTTATATCCAATGAGTTATTCTTTATTTTTTTTACTTATTTTGAAAATAAATATCACTCCAATGATTGACTATAAGCATATTCACTATGAATGTGTTTTACTTTACGTAGAAGAGATGGCACATGGTGACTTGATTTTATTTCATTATTATCTGAGCAGGATATTTCCAATTTTTAGCAATGTCTTTCTGACCTCTGGATGAAAAGAGAATGAAATATGTTTGCTATGACATAAAATTTTGAATTTACTAATCTTTCTAATTTTCCTGCTTTCTTCAGCCTGCAGATATCACCATTGTGAAATCTATGAAGAACCCACCATCTGGAGTGAAACTTGTCATGTCTGCAGTGTGTGTAATGAAGGACATTAAACCAGACAAGATTAACGACCCTGACAAGCCTGGCCAAAAAATCCTGGACTACTGGGGACCGTCCAAAAAACTGCTAGGAGACATGAGCTTCCTGAGCATGCTCAAAGAGTATGACAAAGACAATATTCCTGTAAGTAACAGCAGAGAAAGCGACTTTATCACTATTTTTGTAAAGAGAGTTTATCGAAGAAGAGTGCAAATCAGATAGGGCTTGAGAGTACAGTGATTTAAAACCTGAAGAGATTTTGTTTTTGATTCATTAATGCAGCTGGTGGGTCTGTATTAAACAGAGAAAATTCTGTTTGTGACTGTAAAAGATTGACACTATGATAGCATCTTTTTATAGACAAAGACATTGAATTTATAGTGTATGTTATTAAAATATCCTTCCATCCAAATTTCTTTTTCTTTAGGTTCATGTTATGCAGAAAATCAGAAAGGAATACATTTCAAATCCTGAATTTGACCCTGCCAAAGTCGCCAATGCCTCATCTGCTGCAGAGGGTCTGTGTAAATGGATCTTGGCCATGGAAATCTATGACAGAGTGGCCAAAGTTGTGGCTCCCAAAAAGATTAAACTAGCTGAGGCAGAGGCTGAGCTAAATACAACAATGGACAAATTGAACAAGAAACGCGCTGAACTGGCAGCTGTAGAGAAGCGTTTGGCCGACCTGCAGGCTACTTTCAAGGAAATGACAGAGAAGAAAGAACAGCTAGAGTTCCAGGTGGATCTCTGTGGAAAGAAATTAGAGAGAGCTAAGAAACTGATTGGTGGACTGGGAGGCGAGAAAGCCCGATGGACTGCAGCCGCTGAAAATTTGCAGAACATTTATGATAATTTGGTGGGTGATGTGTTGATTTCTGCTGGTGTTATTGCATACCTGGGGCCTTTCACCATGGCCTTCAGAGAACAGTGTACAGCAGACTGGGTAAAAGTGTGCACGGTGAGTAATCTTTCTTTTTTTTTTTTTACATTTTTTTTTTTTTTATCAAAATTTCCAAATTTAAATGCAATGGGCACAACTGCATAGAACTGGAAATTTTGTCACAAAGTTTAATGAAAACTTTTAAATATGAAATATGTTGGGGTTTTTTTTGTTTTAGATTTTTGTTGGGTTTTTTTTGGGGGGGGGGTTGGTTTTTTTTATCAGAGACCACATTTAATATTGTAAAACTCTGAAAAATGATTCATAAAAAATACTTTATATCCAGAGTTACTTCCCTTTTACAGGAGAGAACAATCCCCTGCTCCCAAGAATTCTCTCTGAGTAAAATTCTGGGAGAGCCTATCAAAATCCAGGCCTGGAACATATTTGGATTGCCAAGGGATAGCTTCTCCATCGATAATGGTGTCATTGTAGCAAACTCAAGACGATGGTAATTTAATCAACTCTGCAATGTGTTCAGTTTTATGAATTTGTAGAATTCTGCAGTTGTCTTTTGTCTTCAGATGATTACACTGCACATGCATTGTTAGTGAAATGATCTCTGTGAAGTACATGTACTGTTTTATTTTTAGGCCCCTGATGATTGATCCCCAGGGTCAGGCTAACAAATGGGTAAAGAACATGGAGAAGGAATTCAAACTGTCTGTGATAAAACTGACTGATTCTGACTACATGAGGAACCTGGAGAACTGTATCACCTTTGGGAATCCCTTATTACTGGAGAATGTAGGAGAGGAATTGGATCCCTCCCTGGAACCCCTTCTGCTGAAACAAACTTACAAACAAGGTGGGTACCAAAATTCAGGATATCAGAGTGAAATGCAGGTAAAAATGACATTGTTTAGATACTTCTGAGTCAGTAATTACAATACATGTTTTGAGTAAAAGCCATATAAGAATTCTAGACACTACATATATGTACTATATGGGCTAGGATGACTATTTAGTTCACAGAAAAGATACCAATTCAATAATTCAAACAATACAGAGAGACATGGTCAACACTTCCCCTGTGGTAAAAAATTGAAGCTGTTGTGTATTGGAGAAAGGGTAATGTGCATATATACTACATAGATTCCATTTCTGGTGTTTAACAGCTGGAGTTGATATGATCAAGATTGGTGAGAATGTGATTGAGTACAGTAAGGACTTCAGGTTTTACATCACCACCAAACTGAGGAACCCCCACTATCTGCCAGAAATTGCAGTCAAAGTGTCACTCCTTAACTTCATGATCACCCCGGAGGGTCTGGAGGACCAGCTGCTAGGAATAGTGGTTGCTAAGGAGAGGTAAATGGAGGATTTGCTGGAATTATTTCTCCACTGATTTTGAAATTCACAGAAATGTGTTTCACTCTTAAATTGGATGAAACTTGCACAAATAAAACAATTTTCTTAAATCTATTAAATTGTGTTCTAATATAAAAGTTGTTTGAATATGCATTTATCAAAAATTATACATACTATCACATTAGTAGTTTGATCACAAAGTACTATGATTGTGAAATGTTGTTTTCACAAAATTAACTGTTACCTGGGCAGATGTAAAGACCTTTCTCCTTGTTAACCAGAATTAACAGTACATTTGCATTACAGACCGGAGCTGGAGGAAGAACGACAGGCCCTGATTGTACAGAGTGCTGCTAATAGGAAGGCACTCAAAGAGATTGAGGACAAGATCCTCCACACACTGTCAGCCTCTGAGGGCAACATCCTCGAGGATGAGTCAGCCATCAAGGTTCTCGACTCCTCCAAAATCCTCTCTGATGAAATCTCTAAGAAACAGAAGGTAATACACTCAGAAAATTTTCAACAAAAATTACCACTATATCAATGAATTATGTCATTTGATATATGGTACAATTTCTTATTCCTGTTAAAGGTGATGCAAGTTTACTGTCTTACTCAAATGTAAAGAAAACTTTCCTGGCTGTTCAACTCTGTAAATATTATGGTTTAAAATAGGAGATCAGACTATATTTTAAATCAGCTTTAACATGCAGCTGCTCTTATTTGCGAATCACCACTGTGAAAGGCAATCACAACATGTATTATCAAATAAGTGAGGTAACATGTACACATATGGAAATAAAGTGACTTGTTCATGATGACAGATATCTGTTAAAAGAAAAGAAAACGGAGAAGGTGATGCCACATAAATATTTCTGGCACATGAGATAATAATTGGCTACAGTAATATAATGAATCCATTACGTTATCAACAGATTGCAGAGGAGACTGAGCAAAAGATCGACACAAGTCGTATGGGATACCGTCCCATTGCTAAGCATTCATCCATTTTGTTCTTCTCCATCGCCGACTTGCCCAACATTGACCCCATGTACCAGTACTCGCTGACCTGGTTTGTCAATCTCTACATCATGTCTATCCAGGACAGGTATGTTTTCTTGTTCTACTTTTTGACATTTAAAAAATTCATGTATAACATCAAAGAAATTTTTATCAGATTTTTGTTCATTATTTCATAAAAGTTGTTTAAATTATCTTTTATAGTGTGTTATTTGAATATTTTGTATATTGTCTTGACCACGATGGTGGAAACTAATTTTTCTTTCAACAGCTCAGGCCAGGGCAGTTCTACAGATTTTGACCACTGTGCAGTAACATGTAATAAATATACTAATCTGTTAAGTATTTGTGGTAGACATAATGAAACCAGTATGTACATCCCATCACCATGGATACAATGTTATGTATTAATGCTGTACATATTATGTATTTATAAATTGCAGAGTTAATTGTGCTAGAAATTCATCATGGATTTTATAAATTTGTTACAGCAATAAATCCAAAATACTTGAACGACGGCTTCGCTACCTCAAGGATCATTTCCAGTATCAGCTCTATGACAATGTGTCTCGATCAATTTTTGCCAAACATCGTGGTGTCTTTACCTTTATACTGTGTGCAAATTTACTTTTGTGAGTAATTGTGTATGTAAAGCACACTATAAGCAGTATATTTATATGTACGTTATTAGGTCTAGATAGCTCTTCTGTAGGGGGGAGGAAATGCATGTGATATCTCTTCACATTCGTAAAGTCACTCAATCATGTACAATCATTACACTTCCTCATTTAAATGAAAATTTTGAAGATTTCAGATGTATTATGCATTTTCAAAATTTTTCATATCATTGAATATTTTTGTCTTAAAAAAAAAAAAATTGAAAAACCGTTTTGGCATACAATTGAGTCATGTGAAATCTTCAACTCAGCATGCTTCATTTAAATGATACACTTATATGCATGTAGCTTTTACGTTGCCTTGGTTCTTTTGCCACTTTATTCTATTTCAGGAAAATGATGTCAAGGCAGTAAAATGGCATGGACTTTATTTAGTTTGTTGTCATAGTGGGATTAATAAAGTACTATAAACTAGTACATTTTGTAATACAGATTTAAAGTTAAACATATCATTGTCCTTGACATCATTTTTGCTCAGACAGATGTATTGAAGCATGCAGCAACGTCTAGCAGCAGAACCAGATTATAAGCAAAGCAGCAACTCTGCTTTCACAAGCAACATTTCTCCACCACTCTCACATGTATGTTATCTCTCTGAATGTGTCTCATTTCAGCAATAAGTCCAAGATCTTGGATCGGCGTTTGCGATACCTGTCGGACCATTTTACATACAGTCTCTACTGTAATGTCTGTCGATCCCTCTTTGAGAAAGATAAACTTCTTTTCTCTTTCATTCTCTGTTCCAATATGTTGCTGTAAGTATGAATTGTAACCCCCAGAGTGTTGATTTTCTTTATTTTGCTGTTTCGAGTTTGAAGATCTGTTTTGAGTAATCCCAGATTGACAAGAGTTTGAAAAAGTTTTCTTTTTAATAATCCTGAAGTTTAATTTACCTTTTTTTCATAAGATTTTATTGTTTATTATGATTCATAATGAAATTTTATGTGATTTAAGATAATTTTGATTTATATAATATACCTAATTTATTTCAAAAGTGTCGGGTATGTTATTTAATATTCCTTTTTCAATTATCAACCTGCTTCTGAATTTTTTGTTGCTGTCTTGAATCAGTTGAGTTACTTCCCCTTTTTAACATATATATAATTTGATATAGCAATACATGTAATATGTAACAACTTTGACTCATGTTAACAACTCTCTTGTTTGGGAAAAAGAAATAGAGTACATTTACTACACAATACTGAACAAGTGTATATCAACTGATTTACAAGTACATGTGTACAACTTGTGCTGGTGGAAGCAAGATATACCTGTGAGATTGATTGCAATACACCTTGACAAGGAGAGTCTTGGGAAAAGTTGTTTTGGACGGATTGAAATGTTTTCCTATCGCCTTCTTATACTGCACAAGAACTAAGTTTTTCTTCCACTCATTGCATATTTCTCTATGTACTATTAGTATTCTACTTGTAGTAGTTCTTGTAGCATTAGAAATATTTCTTATGGTATTATAGATAAAGTGTGTGAAACATGTATGTGTGCAATTTAAATATACTAGTATCTGATCAGCTGACAGCTTTCCATATAAAGCTATTCTTAGTGAAAATTTATTATTTGTAATATGGACTTTGAATATACTGTATCTTGAAATATGAAACTAATTTGATTAAAGTTTTCAATGATAAATACAAGACTATTTTTCAAAGTTATCTGTCAATAGAAAACAGTTATAGTGTATATATGAATATGTTGCTCTGTTTGAATGTGTGTAAAATTATGGATATAAATTTGACTGTTATTTTTCTTTTTTAAGAAATACTTGGTGAATTTCAATTAACATGTCTGTTATCATAATTGTTTCTGATAGATCCAAGAATGAGCTTGATAAGGATGAATTCATGTTCTTTCTGACTGGAGGTGTTGGTCTGGAGAACAAACTCGCTAACCCCGCCCCCACATGGCTGACAGACAAGAGCTGGGATGAAATCTGCCGTCTCAGTGATCTTAAGAAATACAAGAAATTCAGGTAATTTGCAAGAACCATACTTTGTATTAACACTTAAACCATTGTGGAACTCATATTGAAGCACATTCAAATTTTTTAATTATTTTTTTATAGCTATCTTTCTATTTTCTTTTAATTTTTTATTACATTTTCTAAATGAGATACTAAAGTACACATATTAAATTTTTGATTTTGTAGAGATCACTTTTCGAAAAACCTGGACAAGTGGAACGAATACTACAATTCTAGAGAGCCTCATAATGAGGAATTACCCAGCCCTTGGCAGGATGAACTCAATGAGTTCCAGAGGATGATCATCCTAAGGGTCATCAGGCCAGACAAGGTCAGTTACTGATACCTGTAGCGTGACCACAAGCAATGACCCAATGAAGTTAAAGTAGTTGGCTTTTAATGTCATAAGGATTTTACCTGAAGTTAGAAAAACATGAACATTGATAAAATAGGTCACACAGATTTACAATTCATAACTGTAGATACTGAAATTTTAAGAACTTTTGATTTCATGGAAGAAGAAATTTCCACAATCAATCTATTTTTGCTTTATTATGATTGATTAGTATAAGAAACAGACATGACATATGGGTTTCCTGTGGGTACTATGATTTCGCATATCAATGACCCCTTTGTGCTGATATCTTAGCCGACATGAAGCATTGACATGTTGTAGAACTTATTAATCATCAGAAAATAAAGTTTGAATCTAAAGAAGTAGAAAATATTGAGAGAATAATCAGTCTCACAGAATATGAAAACAAATATTTTGTGAATAAAGCTTTGGTAAAGTGATAAAAGATGTTCTTCATAACTGATAAAGTCATCAATCACAAATGAAACATTTTTCAATGTTGTTTTTATAATTCTGTCCAGTGAGAATTCAAAGAGATTTATTTTACTCTACAGGTGAACCCTGCTATCACTAACTTTGTGAGGGAGAAGCTTGGCAAGAAGTTTGTGGAGCCCCCACCTTTTGACTTGACCAAGAGTTACCAGGACTCAAATTGCTGTGCCCCACTCATCTTCATCCTATCCCCAGGGGCCGATCCCACCATGGCCCTCCTGAAGTTTGCAGAGGACAAAGGATTTTCTGGGAACAAGTTCAACTCCATTTCCTTGGGTCAAGGACAGGTGAGGACTAAAATTTCTTTACAATGTCCATATTAAGGTGAAATTTTGCCTTGCTTAAATATACATCTAGACATACCTGAAACTGTGCCCCATACTTATTTCTTGTAAGCAACTAGAACAGAGAAACGTTGGATATTTAGTGTTTTCAGTAGTAGTTTTGAAAATATTTGCAAAGAATTGCATGTATTGTAAATACACTAACCAAAGTCTGTGTTACATTCATTGCATCATTGTTCATGCTTCCAGGGTCCAATAGCAGCTAAAATGATCAGTGAAGCACGACAGGAAGGATCTTGGGTCATGCTGCAGAACTGTCATTTAGCTGTGTCATGGATGACCCCTCTTGAGAAGACATGTGAAGATTTTACCCCAGAGAACACTCACTCGGAATTCCGACTCTGGCTAACTAGCTATCCCTCTGATAAGGTACAGGATCTGTATAAAAGATGTTTATCCAATATACCAACATCAGTGACTTTCAATAGGTCAAATTGTCATGGTTAGAAAAAGTACTTAAGGCTTTGGCTTGTTCAAACCACAAAAACATCAAAAATAAGAACCCCATGAAAATGATCGATTTCCCAGTATCCTTTGAACTGCAATGACACATACAGTAAAATGATAAACTAATATTAGTCTTCTACTTTACAATTTTGTCATGATCTATAGTTTCAAATTGTTTGAATTGTAATGAGATACATTTGTTATTTAACAGTTCCCAGTTACAGTGTTACAGAATGGTGTCAAGATGACAAACGAACCTCCCACTGGTCTACGTCAGAATCTGCTCCAGTCATACCTCAACGACCCAGTCAGTGATGAGGAGTTTTTTAAGGGATGTCCTGGGAAAGAACTGGTACTTACTTAAGCAAAATTCATATTTTCTCAGCTTTTGTGGTGAAGCAAGAGCGCAATTTATGGTTACGCTAAAAGTATGAAATTCTTTTTATTTGTTACCATGCCTAGAAGAAGTGCTAAATCATGATTATGCCAAATGTTACATCAGCTTGGACAAATGCTAAAATAATTACACATGTTGTGGGCTCACATGTATCTTATCAGATGGTATTCCTATCAAGATATATGTGTGAGTTTAGTAGATTGAGTGTGAGTTTATGATACTGAGCCCGACTGTGAACAAAGAATATACTTTGCTCCAGTTCTAGTAATAGATCAGGTCCTGAAATATTTTTTTCCTTTCTTTAGCCATTTGAGAAGCTCCTCTTTGGTTTGTGCTTTTTCCATGCCCTGGTCCAGGAGAGAAGGAAGTTCGGACCTCTAGGATGGAACATTCCATACGGCTTCAATGAGTCCGATCTCCGAATCTCCATCAAGCAGTTGCAGGTAGCTACCATGTCTTTTCCACCTTTTTGAAATTCACCAGGTGTTGTTTAATTTCAATGCCTATTTTAACAATTATGTTGCAAAGAAACTGAAAAATGTACATTTAGCGTTGAATTTATCATAATAAGATTCTGATGTCACAGCCGTGTAATCGACTTTAAAAGTATAAGATTCTGTATGCATGTTGCTAAGATAATCCTTATTGTCAAACTATCACCATTAAAGCGGCAAGGCATGATCTTATCTTTAACACAAAACTCTGCGATACTACGAATAAATGTAGAGGTTAGAATATACATTTAAGAAAATAAATTCATTTTCGAAAATATGCAAGCATATGAACTGCGATGCTTCACTCTGGCATGCTTCATGAAGTGTGTTAAAGCTTCATGAAAAGTATGCCAGTGTGAAGCATTAGAGTTTATATCCTCATTTTTTTCTTTTAAAATGATGTTTGTTTATTATATAAATTTTCATTACACTTTTTTTTCAGGTAGAGAACTCCCAGTCTTTGAAATAGACACACTATATTTATCTGTATTCTTATGTTTTGTTTCCCTTGACTCTCGTGATATTATCTTGAAAAACAAATCCATGTGGTTTAGTACTTTCACGAGTTTCTTCTTCATTTCCAGATGTTTATAAATGAGTATGATGATGTGCCATTCGATGCCATCAGCTACATGACAGGAGAGTGTAACTATGGTGGGCGTGTCACTGACGACTGGGATCGACGCCTGCTGTTGACCATGCTGTCAGACTTCTACACCCCTCACATCATCAACGAGTCCCGCTATAAATTCTCTCCCAGTGGGGTGTACTACTCACCTCCCAAGGGAACTTATGATGATTACGTGGAATTTATCAAGGTGATTAGGAGATTTTTTTAAGTGGATCATTGTAATGCTCTGACGTAAAACGTGTTTGATTTGTGTGTTCTATTTCAGATATCTTCATATGCGAAATTCTATATACAAATCCCTCCACCATTTCAGGGGTTTTCCACAATGTAAATAACTTGTATATACATTGAAATATTAAATTCTTAAAAAATATAGGGAAGTATTTTTTTTTCAATATGTTATCACACTGAACTTCAGTACAAATATAAAGATCTAACTTTCATCAAAATACAAGTTTTGATCAGGGAGAAAATCTATAACAGTGATGCATTTAAGTACTATGTCATTATTTGAGCCTATACAAATTATTTCAAAAGTCTCTTTCATTTTAGTTTCTACTGTTAATAACTGCATTTCTAAACAGTGTGATCTGGCAGTTGTTTTGTGCTCACCCATCTTGAAAGGATTACAAACAGGTCTGATAAAGATCCTCCAACATCAGGTGTAATTATCATCAAATTTTGACGTTTACTTTTTCTTGTCTCAGGCTCTTCCATTAAATCAGCTTCCGGAGGTGTTCGGAATGCATGAGAATGTAGACATTTCTAAAGAACTCCAGGAGACAAAGCTGTTGTTTGACTCAGTGTTACTGACCAGGGGTGGATCCGGAGGTGGTTCAGGTGGCTCCACAGATGACCAGCTCTACACTATTGCAGGAGACATCCTTGGCAAAGTAGGAAGACATTCTCTTTTATAATCATATTAAACCAACATAAATTTACACCATTCTGAAAATTACTATCTGTTAAAAGAGTTTTTGCATTCTCTGATCTTTAACTTAATTATTTGAATTTGGTCAGTGTTAATTTTTCTGTATTGTGAACCTCATAAAGAAGGTAACAAATGAATTGAAATTTAGAGGGTTGTGCTGAAAAGAATTGGTCTTCTTTTCCAGCTTCCAAAGGATTATGACATAGAAACGGCTGGCAAAAAATACCCAGTATCCTATGAGGAAAGCATGAACACAGTGTTAGTGCAGGAAATGGAAAGATTTAATAGGTCAGTTTCACATGGTGCTGTGTACTTCTTGTCTATCTATTCAATAATAGAGATTCAAAAGTACAAGTCAAATATGTTATACAAGTATAGGGTTCGCTTTTGATAAGACATATATTATCAACCATTATTTTGATTGGTCAATTTTCCTGTGTTATAAAAATACCTCTTACTTTAACTCAAAGTAATCATTCTAATTCGTATGCATCGTACTACAATATGCGGCCATTAAAATTTGATTGTTTTTCATTGTAGACTGTTGTCCATTATTCGCTCAAGTTTAGTCAATCTCCAGAAGGCCATTAAAGGTTTAGTGGTCATGTCTGCTGAGCTTGAAGCCCTGGCTAGCAGTCTGCTAATTGGTAAATTGCCTGCTATGTGGGCCAAGCGCTCCTACCCATCCCTCAAACCACTGGGTAGCTACGTCAGTGACTTTTTAGAAAGATTGAAATTCTTACAGGTAACTTCAGTATTTCAAAAGGTTCCTCAGACAGATACTGGTAGTTTGACACCCGATTTTAAACAATCCATTTATAATGAAGCAAAATTAACTGAAGTGAAATTTGCTAATTCAAAAATAGCAACCTGAATTTTTGTATAATATGTTATCTTTGTCAATATATGGTGCTATTGATATACAATAAAATTGTTATTTTCAATTTTATCATGTATTTGAAGGTATGGCCATGCAATATAAAATAATAGTTTGCATTTTTGTAATATTTCTTTTCAGAAATGGTATGATGAAGGTAAGCCTCCCACCTTCTGGTTGTCAGGATTCTTCTTTACCCAGGCCTTCTTAACTGGTGTCATGCAGAATTTTGCCAGAAAGTACACCATTCCTATTGATACTCTGGCCTTTGATTTTGATGTAAGCTTTACAGATGAACTTTTTCTTTTTCTTTTTTTTTTTTTTTTATTTTTTTCTTCAGTGATGTACATACAGACATGAATTTTTCAATTTTCCTTCCAAATTTATTTCATATGTTACCAGGCTTCTTTCAGTAGCCATAACATGCCATAGTATGTGATGGAATTCTCAAAAAATGGTTTTCAGTTTTGAAAGCAGTATATTAAGGAGTTTAGATTTGGAGTTCATTATGCAATTTTTCAATATCTAAAGGTGCTGCAGATTGAGACAAGTGACAAGGCCCCAGAAGATGGTTGTTATGTATATGGCCTGTTCTTAGATGGTGCCAGATGGGACAAACCCAAGTAAGTTGACTCAGGTTCTTGGTAAAATCTGACATCCTATAACTACACCCCCTATCACCTGCATCTAAGTGTAAACCTGTTATGAGAGATATATGTCAATATTTGCATTACTCTTATTTACTGCCACAAAACTGTACATACATGGAGGATATTGGTTCAGTTAGATTTTACAAACAGATTCACACTTGAAATTGTTTACATATGAAAGTAGTCACAAATAAAAAGTGGTTTACAGTGTCAAGTTCAAAGACAGATTTAAATCTGAATCTTTGTTTTAGAGATTGCTACTGGCTTGATGATTTTGTATTACTAGAATTTTCTAGAAATGTTCTAAGCGTACAGAACATTATGTCATTCTAAGCAGAATTAAGTTGCATTGATTTTGAATACACTTGTCTTTCTGTTACAGGGGTCTCCTATCAGAACAGCTGCCTAAGATCCTGAATGAGCCACTGCCCATGATGTGGTTTATTCCCAAAAAGAAAGTAGAGATAGATGAATCAGAGAAACGGTATAAATGTCCAATCTACAAAACGAGTGAGAGGAAGGGTGTCTTGTCCACCACTGGACACTCAACAAACTTTGTGTTGGCTGTTCTACTGAACACCGATAAACCAGTTCAGCACTGGATTAAGAGAGGCTTGGCACTTCTGTGTCAGCTGGACTCTTAAACAATATTCCTGTGTCATAAGGACTTATGTAATGGTTGTGTGTCTCTGTTGAATGTTGAATTCATCAGTTTTTGCACTTAAAAGCACTATTTTCCTTGACCCTCAGGCTTAAAAGGAAAATTGACATTACTGTGTGTACTACGTTTTCTTAAAAGTCAATTTAATATTGTGGCAGTTGACTTTTTTCAGTATTTTTTTTTTTTATTTGATAAACAAACGAATAACATAAAAATGTGATATATGAAAGAAGTGAATTTGAGTGTGGATTTATATATCTTATTTTCAGATATTTTTTATTTTTTTTTGCTATTGTGTGTATTTTTATTGAAAAATGTATTGTTAATGCATTTCAAATCTATAAATTCATAACAAGAGTCATGTGTCTACTTTATGTAATTTGATGTTAAACTACATGTATGTTCATAGTTAATTACAATCAATAACTTAATAGAGTGTGGACTAGCTGACAATTTTGATATTTCTGTATTAAATAATTCTAATGTCTTGATTCCGTCCTTTTAATGTGTAGTATACTTATCCGTCCAAGATAACAATATGGATTGTGATTAATTGATTCACACCATTTTTTAATGTTGAAAAGGTATGCATGTACATATATATTTATTGTCAGAAACACGACTCTTCATTAATATTACGTAATGCTTGTGTTAAATGTAAATTATTTTCAAACTCCGTGCATATGGTATAATATCAATAGTTGTTAAATTTCACACTATACTTTCCCCCAATGTCTTGAACAGAGATTGGTTGTTATCTGTGATATGTGAGTAAAATCATTACACAAGATCTTGCGGTTTCTTACTTGTTCCTGTGTGAAGAAAAAAGATAAGTTTGAATACCTGTGACATATATAAGGTGAAAAATGAAGTAGGTATTGATAGCTGCATTGATAATGAAGCCTTCCATATTTCATGTTGTATATTTCGACCTATGGATTCTTTCACTTGGAAGCTAGCGCTGCATAAATCATCGTACCTCTTCAACGAAGCACGAGTCTATTTCATGTTTGCTTCCCTTGCGTGATGCAGAAGTCCGTTTCATTTTTACCTCTCTTGGATCGAGGCAATGGTTCAATATATGTTTACCTCCTTTGGAAAATAACACAGTCCATATCATGCTAAAACCCCTATTTCCTTTCGTGCTGATTAAGCTCCCTTGGATGAGACCTAAGTTAAAAATAGTTTCGGTGGATTGAGACTGCAAGCAACGTTGTCCATTACTTATAATACATGTAGCGTGCCCACCCAAAGAAGCTTCTGGGGCCCCGAGTCTCTATATCTCTTTTACGGGGGTAGGAGATGTGACCAACAATTTTCCAAAATTACATGTAATGTCATTAAAAGAAGAAGAAAACAAATATACATGATCATGCTATCCGTTGAAGGGGGGGGGGGGGGGGGGCTGAAAGAACTGTTAAAAATGTGTTGCCCCAAAACGAGTAAAGTTACTTTTTTCGTACATATTGATATTAGCGGTATTACTGACATCTATTAGATAAAACGGTCTTCTTTTTTTTTTTTTTCTTTTTCCCCGTCTATAATGGATGTGTCTCGGATGCAGAACGATTTATGTCCTCGTTTTGCGTGTTGAATTGTGTAGGTCTTTTGTCACTCAAAGAAACTTCTCTGTGGTGTCAAGAGATCCTTCCTTTAAAAAAATAAATAAATCTTAAAGGGTTTTTCCACAGCACTTCAAACAGAGAGGTGTTTTATGTTCATCAAACGTTTTAGCAAATATCTCATAAACCGGTCATAAAATGGTCGCCTGATAATAGAACTCGGATGTGTATCATATCAAAAACACGCATTATGGTGAATGATTACGTAAAATGTGTCACGAGCACACAGACCAGGTGTGACACTAGTACTACAGTAAACTGTGATTAGTAAAAATCTTAATGAACTATCGTAAACCCGGCTGAATCGGTTTGACTACTTTTAAATGACCTAGAATACGTTATACATGTATGCAGATACTACAGGTTATTGCATATTACACTTTTTTCTCAAGCGTAAATTCACAGAAAAACTAAAGAATTGTAGGAAGATAAAGGACATGACACCACATTTTTACAATTATATTAAAATGGAAAATGAAGGTACATTTGACCTATTAATATACCACTCTTTTCGTAAGCATTTGTAATGTTTTGTAAAGCAGGACCAGGATATCACGCGTATCTATAAATATGTAACGGTATACCTTGTGATAAGAAGTCCTGTTTAAACCTTACATTGGACACAATTCAATTTTAAGTTTATTCATCCCAAAATTGTGATTGCAGAGTTGGCTCCGAGTGGTTTAGAATACCTCTCCGGGTAGGAGTGGGCAAATCCCACCCAACCAAATTCCTCAAGCAGCTGAAAATTGACAACTGGTCTAGATTCAAACACGGGTTCCCATCACTTGCCCATGAGATGACCTTATAGGGGCGGATCTAAATGGGAGATAAGAAGTTTCACCCACAACTTGAAACAAAAATGACTTTTCCACAGCTCTCCATAGTCGAACATTTGAAATGAAAATGACTTTCATTTTGGGATAAAAATTTGGGTCGCAAATCCCTTTGAAAATTTTCTTGGTCCACCCCAGTCACTCCAGAAAATTTGTATTAAATCCCGACAGAGTCTTCACAAACTACATACAATTCCCTGGATGTTAGTAGGCAATTAACTTCTACACGACATTGGACCTTCGTCGATCAGACTTATGAAAACACAAAATGATGTTGAGAATGACAAATTTCCCGATTTACATTTATACAAAAAAACAAAAACACCCCCCCCCCCCAAAAAAAAAACCCCAAAAAAACCCAAAACACAAAACAAACAAACAAAACGCCAAGTGTCAAGTAAGGGCGTCAAAAGTTATTCATAGAATATTTACTTTATAATTTCCCATTCTTAATCTTCCCGGTCTCTGTTGCTTGGTCTTCTCAAAGAATGAGTCAGCTTCTTAAATTCAACGCATAAGTTCCGGGTACCATACGATGCATTACAGGCCAGACATACCGTAACATGATACGAATGTTTCATAGTCAAATCTCATGGAGCGCCAAATGAACATAAACTCAAATAATTGAACACATCTTTGAAGGTATCATCAATTCATTTGATGCGCGCAACAATTCAATTAAAAATCTCGTCAAATACTAAGTGAATGACCATATTTCCATAATTAGCGATATCATTAATTCAATTGATGCGCACGGTAATTGAATTATTGCTCTCTTTAATTGAATTAATGATGTTATTAATTCATTTGATGTGCTCAATAATTCTTTTAGAGAGAGTAACTATCTAAATAGAGATATCTTCCAATTAAAAACACCCATAATAGAATTAATGACCTCTTTATTGCTGCTCTCTTTAAAAGAGTTGATGTGTAAAAATTGGACAATCGGTGGGTATGCTGATATGTAGGGGCTTAACAAATTAGTGTGTTTTGTTTGAAAAGAATAATAATTATTTTCCTATGGTCGAATTAATTTTCTTTTCAGATAATTTTTGTTTGTTTGTTTTTTCTTTCGGATAAATTGATTTTTTTGTTCTGATGAATTATTTCTTCGTC
Organism: Ostrea denselamellosa; assembly: GCA_024699665.1. NCBI lineage: Eukaryota > Metazoa > Mollusca > Bivalvia > Ostreida > Ostreidae > Ostrea > Ostrea denselamellosa. Next base: position 465,084 of record JAMZEH010000036.1, on the reverse strand, counting down.
CAATCAACAAACTTATTTGTTCGATCAAAAAAAAAAACAAACAAAAAAAAAAACAAAAAAACAAAAAAAAATCGTCTGCAATTCTTTAGACAGATGCAATTCAGCAATTCCTGGACGGAGGAAAAGACATTTAGACGGTTCAAAGTTAAAGTCTTGGGATTTTTTTCTTCATGAAAACACAAATTTGGTGAGAAAATACATGAAATTATATGCCTGTTTCTACCATATCGACAGGTCTGAGAGAGAGAGAGAGAGAGAGAGAGAGAGAGAGAGAGAGAGAGAGAGGTGAATGAAAATTATATAAAACCTATTTTACAAGACTCTGGTCTGTCCCAGTATATTCCCAGAGAGCTTTCCATCTGCATTTAATCTCAGGACCAACACCATTTCTTGCAGATATGAGAAATAGAAGAAAGCTACGAGAGTTGATCAGGTCCAGGAAAATCTCGTGTCAAATTAAGGTTGCTTCAAAAATTATTTTATATGAAGCCAAAGTAGGCCCTTCAATTTTGTTAAATCTAGTAGGGGTGGAGTGAATTTAGGGGATCCATCCGCCCCAGCCGCCCCTTCTCCTTGTTTCTTCTTCCCCTATCACATTTTTATTCTTGCTCCTTCTCCCCCTTCCTCTACCCTAGCCTGCCCCCCTTCTCATAGCAAGTTGTATAAAGTGCCAGCTGGTTTTCAATAGCTATCGTAAATTTCTGCAATATTATACAAACTGTGCGTGCAAAACTTAATGAGGCCGTAGTTTTATTTCATTATCATTTCATTAAATCTTAAAACTTTCAAGAACAAGCCTTGTAATATATTTAGATCAAATATCTTCAAGTAGGTTAAATATTCAAGAGGAGTTTTACAGTGGGGAATAGTCACTATATATATATATATATATATATATATATATATATATGTGTGTGTGTGTGTGTGTGTGTGTGTGTGACAATGCACTGTATTTATGTTATCTTATACACTGAGATTCACCTTTCATTCATCCTTCACAATTCCTTCCTTTCCTTTTTCTTTTCTAACCACGAGGACAGATTGTCAGAGGTGTAATGTGTTTGCGCAAAAATGTATTCCAAAAAAGACCCCCCCCCCCAAAAAAAAAAAAACAAACAAACAACCCACCCACCTAAGCTTTAAGTACACTATCACAAGAAATTTATGTTCCGCACGTAAGCTTAAATAATCTACGTCAAGCAGCTAAATTAAAAAAAAAATATACGTATAAAAATATGCTGAAAGATTACGCTAATGATATCTACCATAAACAGTTTCCATGGTAGTACCATAAACATATGCGTAATGGGAGCGTAGCCTACTTATGCAAATACACGCCATTTTTGGTGACGTCACGAGTAAGTGAGAAAGTAGATAAACATTCGTTGAAAGGAAGAGAACAAATGACTGAGTTAATGAATTATCCGATGTGACTTAATCCTGTAGAACGATTAAAAATGCCACTCTTTGGTAAAAAGCACGAAACGGATAAGAAACATTCAAAGGAATCGGATGTTCGAAAGAAATACGATTTCAAGCGCACCCTAGGAACGTAAGTACCGACTCAGCTCTCCTTTCCTCTGTTGAACTATCAGAACAAGAAATATTGAACATAAATATTTTTCTGCACGTTTTAATTTGCATATTCCATACACGTTGTATTTTTTCTGGACATATTACTTATGAATGGTAAATTTATTTCCTGGTATTTCACTTTGTAAATAACAAATGGCAGTATATTACAAGATCATTTAGATGTGTTTTAACATGTAGACTGTGTAATTTCAGTATTTCACACAGCTGTTAAAGGTTGTGATACGGATTAAACAGACGTTTGATCCTTTGTTGTTTAAAAAGATGAACAGCATGATGACAGCTTGATTAATAGCATTGCCTACACAATGTACCATTAACCTAGAACTAAGATTTAAATCTCTTGAGTAACAAATATAAAAAAAATAACTACCAATGTTGGTTAATTCTGACACAATTTACCATATATAGGCATAATTGTGAATCCAGTTATACACTGCTGGTGAATCTGATGGCAATAATACTGTACAGTAGAACATTTGTTTTACACAGTTCAGAGTTATACACTTTTCTTTCGTTTAAAAGTTGGCAGTGGTTTTTTTTCTTTATTCTTTTTTTTCTTTCTTTCTTTTTTATTTTTTCCCCCTGTTTTTTTCCCCCCATCACTCTTCCAACCACACTGCATAAAAACTTTATGAATGAGAATGGGGAATAGAATAGTATTCTGTTTATAACCTTTCAAGGAAAATATCTTGTGTTGAACATTACTGTTGGGTCAGTATCCATGATTTTTAAACATCAATGGAATTAACATGTAACCATTATACTGAGTTGTGGCTGTTGAGTATTACATGTAATCATGATTCTGACACATGACTCTGGATTGTTATTAAAGGCATTACATGTGGTTATTGTGTGGGTGATGCATGCAATCTGAGAACTCTAAAATATTATATCCTCACTTTAATATACTAAAGATGTGTGAACACTGAATATCAAGAAGCTTAAGGATGTTTGTTATGTGTATAATGGTCATTTTATCTGTGTACAGGATTTTCAGTATTGACTCATTATAATTGTAATGATACATACATTGTAAAAACTGAGCAGTTATAAAGCAGATACAAAAGTGATGACCACTCTCAAAGTTAAGACTGTATAATGATGTAAATTACATGTACCGAGACCTTTTTATATTTATGGTCAATCCATACAGTTACTAAAACTAAGGACTCGAGTTCTTGGTATCTGGTCAGTCATCATCAGTGAACTACAGACAAATTCATTTTTTGTGTTTATCTTAAAAACATCAGACCAAGGTCTTTCCTATCCATTACATCTGACTTCTTTCACTGTTCTCTATTTAATGATTTATCAATGAAAATATTGTATTTTTGGAATTGCTTGCACATAGTTTTTAAGCTAAAATATAAGTGCCTCTCATAAAACCTTTGTTAAATTGTACAATTTTTTTTTTTAAATTTCTCAATGATTAAGACTGGAACAGTCCAATGTTAATCAACAAAATTACTTTAAAGTAGAATGAATTAGTTTAAAAAGTTATTAACTTTCCCTTAATTACATACTTGAAAAAATTAGCATGTAAAAGAAAACATTGAGAAAATCATTTAAAAGTAAATTGTAGTGGGAACACATTACAAAAATACATTTGCAGCTCGTTAAGTCTGTTAGGTGTCTATAGATAGCCTCATGCGCATTAGGGGAATCCCAACATGATGAATATAATTCAGATGCAACCACCTAAATTTGGGTTTAAATTAGTATAACACAACAAACTACAAGAAATATTTGATATTTTTATTTCTCTGAAACTTTAGGCATGGTGCTGTAGTTAAAAAAAAAATACACAGTTTTATGCTTTACACAGATAAGAGTTTGAAATGAGACTCTGTCAATTGATGTCTTCTGAAATATATATATATATATATATATATATATATATAAATCCAGAAATAAGTTGGGAAAATCTACACAAGTTGTAGTATAATAAAAATATGTCAAAGCCAATTGAGTATATACTCGACTATTTTCTTCAAATCTTCAGGAGTCACTCCAGAAGAATTGAAGAAACTAGTCGAGTCTATACTCAATCAGCTTTGTGATGTTTTTAATTCACACACACACACACACACACACACACACACACACACACACACACACACACACACACACACACACACACACACACAATTAATATAAGAGAAATAGAACATAATTATATAGTAGTGTGTTTTTTTTTTTTAATTTTACATTGGACAAAATTTTGCTCAGTCATCTTATGTGACTGCTGAATACATTTAATAGACAGTAACAGATTCATATATTCTTCTGCAATTCTCATGGCAGGTGCATGTGGTAAACATTACAAATTGCACGTATATGGAAAGTGCCTGTGTTGGTATGGCCCTTAACAATAAGGTCTGTTAATGACCATTTAGAATACTACATACTGGGTTGATATAGGTTCACTTTGCTGTGCATTGTCTTAATCCACCCGATATAGTATCTCTGTAGATGGTCAGTAGCAATTGGTGATATCAGTTACAGTGAATTTGATGTAGATATTCTATAGTTGGAATGAAGTGATTGTCTGATTCATGTTAGCAAGTCTATAGCATTAGAATGTTTTGTTGATTTTTGTTTTCTAATATCTGCTGTATGTAATTGAATTATATGTCAAGTCATGTAACAATAGACCATGTATCTCTTGTGTACCTGCAATGTGTATGCGTAATTACTGAGAAACAGATTTCAGTTACCCTGTTTATGACTAAGATATTGGCAAACAATTTCTCAGTAAATCATTCTAAAAGTTACCGTGAAGTCATGAAAGAAAAAAAAAGGAGGAAAACATTTTATGAGAATAGAAATTTGAGTGCAAAGACAAACCAAGAAAATCTCAAAACAACCAAGAAGAGATCAATACAGCTGATGAAGCACACTTGTTTTGTGTGACATTATCATAGCTAAGCTGACTGCCACAGGAGAATATTCTTAATCGGTGTATGGATATGTTAAATTTTACAGTAATTTAAATATGTTGCACAGTTGAACTTCCTATATGATGTATATATTTGCCTCATGGGTATGACCAAGTCTTGCTCTCCTAGGCAAATAGCACTGTGGCATATTTTTGTACATTCTTTTGATATTTAAAAGGAAAGCAATTTTAGATCACAACGAATTTTGTGATTGATTAAGAATTCTTTAATCAAGTTGAATGTTATTGTACTGTTTTCAGCTGGTTTCATGTTAGCACCAAAGAGATTGATTGCAATATTATAATACATTGATGCAGATTTCATTGAAGGATCAAAGCATTGCTGGACATAAATTTTATATCCATGGTCATTATCTTGCATATTATTGCTTGTATCAGAATGACTATTAAAATGATGATCTTGCTTTGCGGTAGTAGGAGCTACCATATAGACCAGTGTGAGTCTTTGCATCAATCAAACGTAACATCTGTTGTCATTAGGTACCTAGAACAGCTGTCAGAGAAATATAAAACAAGTGACTATATAGCCATACAGGCAAAATGTATTGATATCTAATTGACATTAAATTTGCTCTTGTATAACCAGAGTTGAGAGTATCCCCCCCCCCCCCCCCCCCCCCCCCCCCCCCCCCCCCCCCCCCCCCCCCCCTTATGTTGTTGGCCACTTCCACCAGATGGACTTTTGAATTACAGACTGGGTTGCTCATGAATAATTAAAATAATACATGTGTGTATGTTCAGGATTATCCAGTACAAGAATTTCTAACAAATGAATGGATCAAATTGATGGGAAGCAGTTGACAAAAGTGGCTTTTCAATTATCTTAGAAGCAAAGACATGATCCTAAATTAATGACTTTGTATAACCTGGTTGTTCATTCCAAGTAAACTGCAATATTTGTAATTCATCTCAGTGATCAATGGGGACTGGCAATGTCAAAGATTGGACTATACACAGAGGTTTTTCAATTGATAGTCAAAGTTTTTCTGACAGTTGAGAAATGGGGAGATTCTGGAGGTGATGTTTATCGGTAGTTTCTTCTTATGCATGTTTCTCATGACATTTCAATTGACTGTGTTTAGTAAGTGGTGGACTGGTTGTTTTGTATTTCAGTAGTATGATTTATAAATAATATGATTCATAACACTTTCATGTACAATGCATTCTTTTAATACTTATTTGATACAAATGACTCCTTTGATTCCATATATCCCTCCCCCCCTTTCTCTCCCCCCCCCCCCCCCCCCCCCCCCCCCCCCCCCCCCCCCACCACCACCACCACCACCACCACCACCACTTACACACACACACACACATGTGACCAGAGTTAAACAATTTATCAAAAGAGAGGAATGAATTATATAATTCATATAGTAATGTATACAATGGTTTAAAATTTAAAAACGTTTTAATCACATCACCATCAGTTGACCCAGTATCAAATATGTGCACATTATACAGTACCAATATCCCAACTTAAAATTATGAGAATTGATTGATTGTTTATTGTTTTCCGCCAAACTCAACAATTTTTCAGTTATCTGGTGGCGTCCAGTTTTTATTGAGCGCGATGCTCTAACCACTCGCCCATGGAGGCCCTCAGTAATGAGAATTAAAATTTATACAGTGAATTAAAATATATATTGCTATGTATAAGTTAAGGACAAGAATTTCATGAATCTTTAATAATCAATGTTTTATTAAAACATTGAGGAACTAAAATTTTATTATGAAGTTTAACTAGCAATGGTTATTACATTAGACAAGATACATATATTCAGTGCAGGAAGTGTTCCTATTTCTAGATACTGAGGCAAAGTGTATTGGGTGCTTACTTCTACATTAGAGGATACTGCTTTACTTAAGCCAATCACAGCATACAGGCTTTGTTTTAAACTTGTAAATGTGTCATGTTCTTTAATGTTTATTTGATACTGGTAATTGAGAGAGAGAGAGAGAGAGAGATAGAGAGAGAGAGAGAGAGAGAGAGATAGAGAGAGAGAGAGAGAGAGAGAGAGAGATATTCATGATTCATGACTGCTGTGTGCATTGAGGATGGAAAATCTCTAAAGTTGTATAGTCATTAATGTGTTTAACTGTAAAGCACAGAACTTTTTACATACAGTAAACATACGTATAATAAATTCATGCTCAAAGTAAAGTGATTGTTATCTCCTGAGTTTTATAACATATTATGAACTTGTTGGATATAACAAATTAGAATTATAAGGAATCAAAGTTGAAATTGTTCATCGTCAGCACTTTGCTGTTAGTGTGTTTTATGGTATTTCGATAAATGAATTTATTTTTTATTAACTTCTATTTGAAACTTGATGAAATATTGACTGCCAGTGTCTAAGTGCATATTATATATTGAATTTAGCTTGTACAATATATATTGGAAATAGGTTTTTCAGCAAGTTAGCATAGATTTGATGTAGTGTTTTCGAAGTGTGCAAAATGTGGAGACACATTGTTTTGATTTAAAAAAAAAAATATGTAGAAAACATGCAGTAACAACAATAATGAAGTAATGATAAAAATTTCCTTGACATGAAACAAGCATCTTAACTTGGATTCCTTAGAATACAAGGGATTTAGACATCTGTGTGCATATTTATCATGTTCATGCCACAGACAATGCTTAACCTTAAGGACAAACACAGTGTTCCTCAGTAATGCCTAATTTCTCATAACATTTCACATACAATTCATGCTGATTAATAATTAAGACTCTTATGGGTGACTTAATTCTTTAATATGTTAATGGGTGTCTTCATGTGAAACCTCCATTTTTAAGGTCACTATTCAAAAAAATCATGGTTCTCACTTTTAAATGTCAAGTATATGGTGAAAGAGCAATCACTTGACCTATGATTACATATTAGTTTGATGCTGTCATGACATGAGCAGGGCTATCTCGAGCTAATGAGCCTGGGAACAAACAATAAGTAATATATTGCATTTTATCTTGAGTGACCAGAGGGACAGGTAAATCTTGTACAAGAGCAGTAACTTCACATGGTAATTGGTCCAGTGGAACCGTGAGTTAAAATGCTTAAAGCTAGGAATACTGCTCAGATATACTAAATTGTAGACAACTATGGAAATGCTGAAAAGCAAAGGACATCAATGCTATTTTGCTCTGAAGAAACTCCCTACAGACACTTGCTATGTGAAACCGAGCATTGTCCTGTTAGAATGTATGGCAATTTTCATATCTTGCAGTGAATGGTTGTACTATAGGAAACAGGATCTCGTTATGGTAATGAACACCTGTCAGATTACCATAGATTATAGGGTCTACGATGTATAATTTCCACCTAGGCTTTAATGTTTTCTCCACCAAACATATTGTTTTATGCCAACTGACGTCAGTGTATCTTTCATTTCGCTGTTGATATACTTTTATCCTACAATTATAATAAAGTCAAAAGAGAAATTGTAAATTGTAATCACTATAGATTATGTTTTGCCACTATATATGCATTCCAAAGTAACTCTTATCCTACTGTTATAGAAATCATAATTTGTCATTTTAGAAAATGTTTTGCCACTATATATGCATTCCAAAATAACTCATATCCTACTGTTATAGACATCATAATTTGTCACTTTAGAGAATGTTTGTCCCCAAATATGCATTTGAAAATAAGAAATTGTTGCCCCAGCATAATCATCCTTCCAATGACATAGTGTTAGCAATAGGTCGAATGAATGTTAAGGGTGTAAGCCAGTCTTTGTTCCAGGTGAGTCAATTTTATACTATTTGAACTGATCGATTCTCCTTCTTAGTCACTCAGATGACCTATTGCTATTGGTCTGCATCAGTTGTGATGCATTGTATGTTAACAATTGAACATTTTTAACTTCTTCTTAATAACCACTTTTCCAATTCTTTTCAAATTTGGTATGAAGCATCTTTAGTATGAGGTAGAGGTACATGAATTGTAAATTTCAGGATTCTTTTAATTTAAACAATATTTTATTATGTTGAAAACATAATTCAGGATTCCTGTGTATCCCTGGGGCATCAGAGTTGGGTCAAAAACTGCCAAAAATTGACCTTCTCAAGAACTAAAATTAGTTAATGCATAGTCATGAAGAGCAGGAAACCCTCAACTATGAATGTAAATTTCATGATCCTCGGGGTAGACTCCAGGATGGGGCCAAACTTGGCATATAGTCTTTCTGAGTAAAACATTTAATTAACATATTCTTTAATGCTATTAATAGTTACTTAAAAGTAAATGGATATTTCGAAGGAGCAGGAAGTCTTTTACCAAAGTTATAAATTTCATGATCCCAGTGATATTGTTATTATCTAAGGTGGAATCAGAGTGGTTAGTGATTAAATGTGTTAGCAACTGAACATTTTCAACTGCTTTTCTATAACTACCCTTCCAATTCTTTTCTGTGGCCTTAGGGGCGGAGCAAAAACTACCAAAACTTTTCATATGTAGTGCCTATGTGTGAAACATTTAAATAACATCTTCTTTAATGCTATTGAAACTAACTTGAACGTAAATAGATAGTTAGAAGGAGCCCTTTACAGATTGTAAATTTCTTAATCCCAGGGATTTTGGTTCCAGGGTAGGGTCAAGGCTTTCTTAGTGATTATGAAAGACCTGGACGTCTTTAATTTTGCTGACACTGTAAAAAACTAAATGCATATTTAGAAAAAGAAAAGAATTGTGAATTTTTGCAACCTCAGGGTTCTGACTCTTGGCTGAGCCTATGAGCAGTCATATAGTTTTAATGTAACAATTTATATTATATAAAGTCTTCCATTAATATGAGTATGCAGTTTAAGGATATACCTTGTTTTATACTGCTAATGAATATAAGAATTTAGCTTTGATATGCAGAATTGAAAATTCATAGACCTTGGACTGGTTGCAATAGCTCAGTGGAAGAGCGTTCGCTTTGTAACCAGGAAGTTGTGAATTCGAGCCCCACTCGTGCCATGGCCACATCAAACCTAAGTGTAAAAATAGGTAGTGATTGCTCCTTTGCCAAATGCTCAGCATATAGAAGTAAGAATCATTGGTCTTTCAGATATGACCTTGAAAAAAATGGGGTCCTGTGTCACAGCAGGCATTGGCATGTAAATGAACCCTTACTGCTACAGCCCTGAGCACTTGAAGCATAGGTCTAAATTTGTGGTACTTCACCAAAAAAACTGAAAAATTCTCAATTTGACAACAAACAAACAATCAATCAATCATAGGCCTTGGGGCTTGTGATACTTTTAAGTAAGTCATTACCTAGCATCAATTTTATGAGTAAGATGAAATCACAGTTTGTTTGTACACATGTGAACTGAGGGCCTCCGTGGCCGAGTGGTTAGAGCATCGCGTTCAAAACCACAAGGCCTCTCACCTCTAGTCGGCGTGGGTTCGAATCTCGATTGCGCTGATATATGTGAGAAAGTTTGCCAGTTTACTTTCGGAAGGTCGGTGGTCTCTTCCTGGGTACATTGTATCTGGGTTCTCTCCTCCATCAATAAAAACTGAGTGCCACCAGATAACTGAAAAATTGTTGAGTGTGGCGGAAAACATCAATCAATCAATCAATTTAATACCTAGTATTGCATTATGTATGTAAATGAAATGACAACTGGTAATTTTCCGTATTATGTGTTGATATAAATTAAAGTATGCTTTTATTTGAAATTAAAGAATAAGTCAGTCAATATCAAGGTTGTAAACAAAGAGACACTATCTATGACTCTGGCATATAGATCAAATGGTGCCAAAGTTTCTACGCCAAGGTAATTTTATATTTAATGAAATATCTTTGTTTCTTCAATGTTGAAGCATTATATTGATTTAAATTTTCTTTGACATTTCAAGTATGATCTTGAAATGATGAATTTTTGATACTGGTGTACAACTTTTTAATTTATGGATCGATGGGATTAGGATTTCTTTATCATTGAGATTTTCTCTAGGGCAGACTGAGGAGTTGGAACACAATATGCATTGATTGAAATTTTCAAAGTACAGATAGCATTGTTTAATTCATTTCAAAATGATGCCTTTTAGGGACAAGCCAGTTGTAAAGGATTGATTGATATTTTGCAAAGTACATGAACCCACTTTAACTTAAAAGATGCAAATATTTCAATGCAATTCCATGATAATGGGAAAAACAGTGCCATAAATTGCTATAATGATAATATCAAAGGCTCTATGTCTCCATTTCTGTAAGTAAATAACACTTAAATCGACAACACATCATTGCTGTCTTTATTCTTCTATATGTGTGTCCAATATCTTTAGATCCAGCTTGGATAGATAAGAAATGAGGAGACATCATTTGCCATCTGGTGGGAGGATAATTAGTGAAGACAGTAGTTTTACGGTCTTGTAGTTGTACATTATTTTATTGGTACATATTTTGTGTGTGTAATGTATATTATATTGCATGCACTAATATATACCATATTCATCCTGTTGAGTGCCCTGGTGCTTAGAAAATTGGAAAAGGAGGACAGTTATTTAAAACATCGTTTTGAAATATTTCCAATGAAATTTTGATTTTGAGAAATGTTTACATATATTATTACACTTTCCTTATGATAATGTAATCCACTCAAGTCTCATTCATTGATTTATTTCAAAGTTATACATAAAGATATAGTAGCTATTACCAGTATAACACAAGTCGTACTGTATTTATATGTAAATGGGGGGGGGGGGGGGGCTTTTAATTTGTAAGAGTTGAAAAAAGTCCAAGGGGGACTCAATAGGATAAATATGGTATCGCTCTATGCCAGACTCCCAACTCTGCTTCATTGTACTTTAGAAGACTGTTTAAGTGTAATGTCACATAACCTTTGATTGTATTTATGATGCCATAAATGCAATATTTTAAGTGACGAGTATTGATCCCAAACTCCCACCTCCATAACAATTTCTTATATATTGTTGAGGATACATTTTCATGACATACATGCCTAAATGGTGCATTAAGAGACACCCACAACTTTTGCTCTGTATAGTACAATAATTGCAGTATAAAGTGAGAAATGAGAAAAGGAAAAATGGATTTACTGATTACTACTAAACAGATAAAGACTTAACTTGGTTCGGAAACATGTTATTGTGTGGGGGTTACAAAGCACCATATTGCATGTTCACAACAACTGCAAATTATGGCACATTGTGACGTGTGCTAATCTCACTAACTCAGTCCCTCCCCCTTACAAGCAGTCTAACACGTAACTCCCGGAAACTTTTTTTTTTTTTTTATCTGAGATTCTATTCTTGTCATATACTTGGCCTTTTTTGTCACGTTTATATCAATGTAATAAAATGCCAAACAGTGTTTCCATTTGTACATTAACATGAAACCTGATATTTCAATCGTTTCAAATTCATTTTAACATGCAGCTGATATTAGATATACATCAGGAACAAGGAGTTTGCTAAATCATGGATACTTATTCAAATTAAATGTACATGACTATGACAGCATGAATGTTACCAAAACTTTATTTTGTACAACAAAGGTTTTCCAAAAAAAAAAAAAAAGTTTAAAGAGATGTGAATAATCCCATCAGCTACATTACTGGTTATTTTTCATGTGAAGTCACTGTGTATAGAAATTTAGTTTCCATGTATGGATTTAAATTGACTGCTTTTATGTTAAGTTATTGAAAAAGATGGAGCTGTTTGTGTGACCATGCTTAATCAATCATGTATGAAAATAATCTTGTACAGTTCAGAGGACACAAATGAATTTGAAAGCGAACGAAACTTGTAGAATATCGTGTACTTTTAATAGTTTGAGAATTAAGACCTTTATGTGTAGTATTGCTGTAACAGTCATGTTTTGCTACACCTTGGAAAGGTTCACAGATCACAAGCAGCAACATGAAAGGGTTAGGTACTGAGCACCTGAGATATAAAGAAGAGTAGAATTTGTACTAAGTATATGATACCTGCAATCATTGTCATGAATGAAATCTTGGATATATATGGAAGAATGCCATTTTGTTTGGAAATTTTGTGCCGTGTAACCAAAAAAAAATATAAGAAGCAATTATTTTTTTTAGTTCTAAATGATAAAAATTAATACAGCTGTATGGGTCTGGAACCATGCAGTGAACAACACATTGCTAGTCTAATCTACTGAACGAATAAAAAAAAAATAACAAAAAAATATATTATTGATTTCAGTTGTGCATCTCTGTGATACGTACTTCTCTTTGAAAAATTTGTGACAATGTGTTGTTCCTCATTGAAGCTAGCTGAGGCCTGAGCTTCATGTACAAACAGATTCATTGTTAGAGAGAACAAGAAAACTTAAAAAATAAACCCATTTGACGACTTTTGCTTTGTTGCGCTGATATTACAAGTAACATTTCACATTATACCATCCTTCGACACTTAACGTAGAGCCAGTCAGCAATAGCAGTATAGCAGTGCCACTTATATACATACAAGATCCTGATTCTATGAGCTGGTGTTAACTACTGGTTAATGGTCAGCTTTTAGCATATTTTGCCCAGAAATAAAGAAGTCATTATGGGTTATTATAGTGTCTAGAACCAGGTGTGATGAATCATGATATTGGTGAAATGTGACGTGTGCAGAACATATCTTTTTCTGATGACTGAAATCAGCTTTTTTGTAAGGTACATTATGCAGTGAAATGCAAGAAACAAAAAAAATGTGAAATGATTTCGCACACTGTCCTCTCTGTTGAAAGAGATCGAGCTATCTGATCTAGGTTTTGTTAGAATAAGTTTGTCTTGGATGGCAGAATGTAGGTGGGAAAAATTATATATGATGGAGCTTTGTAATGCATGAGTGTAGAGGTTTATAATATGATGCAGCAGTTTAAAGGTCTTCCTGCATTGGGGAGACTTCATCAGATTAAATAAAAAGTTTTTCCAGTCTTTGTCGTAGACTTTTCATGTATAAGATTTTGTTGGTGGACAATAATTTGAATTAGACAATTAATTATAACAATAATTTAATGTTGTTTTTTTGTTTTGTTTTGTTTTTCATTAGACAATTGTGAAATATATTACGTGTTGATGGTGAGTGATTTTAATGGTGAAGTTAAATAAGCCTTCATTTAAACATTTTTTTTATTCTTAGCATATAGGAAACACTGATACAAGTCTTCATTATGACTTTTATATCCTCCAAATTAAGTTTAGGGGAGTGAAAGGTATACAGGAATCTCATCTTACCCGTCAGTCTTTCTGTAGTTGAAACGTCTATAGACACAATTTGCTCAGAGTATATCTTTAACAATCTGATAAACAGATTTGCTCAAAAATTTATGTACATCTTGCATTAATGTAATGAAGTTGTGTACCTGCTATTTTGACTGAAATTTTTTAATATTCAAGGAATTAAGTTATGGATATTTTTTTTTTTCCATTTTGAGGATTTTGTCATTTCCAGAATATATTTAAAAAGATTTGATTCACTATTTGTGCAGATATTATGCATATAATAAAGTTGTGCACCTGTCATTTTTGTTGAGATTCTTTAACATTCCAGAAAATTATAGGTATTTTCATTTTACATTTTTTACCTGTGGAATGATGTGTTATCTCACAGATCTAGACTACTGCATAAGTTTAGGAATCTGTGTCTGTATGCTCATTTTTCTGTGGATATGAGTTTAAAGAGGCTAGTGCATGGAGTTCCCTGAAAATCTGTTCACTCTTTATTATACCAAGATTAGTGATAAATATTGGGGTTGAAAGAATTTATCTAATGTAACTTTTATTCAGATGAACCATGAATAATGTTGAAGATCATGCCTTTCTGGTCTCTAGCTATACATTAATTTTAATATGGTATGCCCTTATATTGATGAGCCTTGCAGGGGCATTAGTCCCATTAGGACAGTTCTGGTTAAAATCTTTATATATGATGTTTTGTAAGGTAATAATACCCAGTAATTAGCAAGTAACAGTTTGACAGAAAGGCTGAAAGTGCAATTTAAAAATATTTTTCTCTTAAATTCATTTGATTTGAACAGGATCCCCGCTACCACCATCGCCATTTGTAGGATCCCATTACTAAGTCGTTGGAAAAAAGAAGCTGTGATGTTGTTCTGTGTATTCTATGACATACTCAGAAAATTTTTATTTCATTTTGACAGCATGCAAGGAGGACTTGTGTTTGTGTCCAGTGGATGATGATAGCATTGTTTTCAAAGTGTAAACAAGAGATCAATAACATATTTGTTAATTATCTGGAAGTGTTCTCACAGTATAAATTGGTGGTTTGCAACACAATCATTGATTTTCTCAATACTGTAGAGAGTTATCATGTTACAAGAACCTTGCTGATAAAAACATATATACACATAAATATTGATAAAATCTGGTGAAATTTGATTAAACAGTTAGCTGCCTGGGAATTCTAGACCCCTAATTCCCTAAGGTGAACCAGTAGTAAGATTCATGACACTTTTGGATCCATTGTCTGTAACTGGTATAGAAATGTCATGTATAATAAATGACACTAAAGATGGCATTTAAGTGACTGTCATGTTCACGAACCTTTAGTGGTTTGATTACATTTACAATTTTGCTCTAATCCCATATATCATATTTTTTTGATTAAAATATTTTAATCAAATTAATGCATGTATATACTCACCACTACAGGGAAATTTTCAACCCTTTTAGTTTTGCTTGTTTTGCTGTAATTATCTTTTTTTCTTTTCTTTCTTGAGAATTTAGTTTTGTGTTAAGGATATTTCACAAACTTTATTCTAAAATTTGAGTTCAAAACTTTTGAATGAAATATTGGCTATACAGTACTATAATCATGATAAGAAGAATTTTAATTGCACTGAAAGATAATCCTCACACTCAACACAAAACTGTGTCATATATTCCGTAATAGGCCTCAGTGTTGGGATAAGTAGGGATAAATTCATAATTCTCATCATCATCAATTTCTTGTTGCTCAATTAAAGCATTTTCTCTACTGTGAATTGCAAACACAGCTATATTTAAGACACTGGGTAAAGTGTAACAACCTTAGGCTTAAGATTAACCAATACAGACTAATAGGCAGGTGTCATAATGGTCTTGATGTCACCTAGCGGTCAAGCTAAACTTCAGCTGTTTGATAGCTGCATAATACGATCAAGAACTGTGAATGTGATATTTGAGACTCTGATAATTTAATCTTATATGGTTTCCAATTTTTTTAGCTCATCTGAGCTGAAAGCTCAAGTGAGCTTTTCTGATTACCCATTGTCTATCCGTCTGACAGTCTGTCTATTTATAAACTTTTCACATTTTTGACTTCTTCTCCAGAATCCTTTGGCCAATTTCAACCAAACTTGGCACAAATCATCCTTTGGTCAAGGGGATTTAAGTTGTTTCAAATGAAGGGCAATGACTTTCAAATATACAATGATAAATTTTAGATTAAATTCCAGAGGTGAAAAAGTCTGTACTGAACCAGTATTCATTTTTATACACTTGTCTTTAGATGAGATATATATGGTACAGTGATGTCTGTATGTCCATCCATCCATGGGGGCCTCCGTGGCTGAGTGGTTAGAACACCACGCTCAAAATCACAAGGCCTCTCACCTCTAGTCGGCCCGGGTTCAAATCTCACTCGTGCCGATATATGTGAGAAAGTTTGCCAGTTTACTTTCGAAAAGTCGGTGGTCTCTTCCCGGGTACATTGTATCTGAGTTCTCTTCTCTACCAATAAAAAATGGATGCCACCAGATAACTGAAAAATTGTTGAGTGTGGCGGAAAACTACAAACAATCAATTAATCAAACAATCCATTCAGGGTTTTCTGTTTCTATTTTCATTTTTCTGTCATATATCAAGCTGAAACTTGCTATGTAGCTTCTTTGTGGGTCACTATATATCAGGTTGCAATTTCGATCAATTTCAACTTCTTTTGCAGGAGTTTTGCCCCTTTGTTTGAAAATTAATATTATATGGAGGTTACATAATTTGTCCAGTGAACTCCTGCCCCAGTTTTCAAGTGAGGACCTTGTAACTTTACAGAGTATTTGTATGGGTATTGAAGATGTGCATGTGGCAAGGATTTTCGTTTTCTTTTATTTTTGAGAAAATTACATGTTGTTGAACTTAATCAGTATTTAGAAAATATGGTAAAGTGAATAGATGTTTAATAGTCCTTTAATTCCTCTCACAGTTTTAAAGCTAGGGCATTTGTATTAACAGTTTAAAGATGTGTGCACAGTTTTGCAAGGATTTTGATTCACCACATATGAATGTCTTCTTGAGGGAGGTTTAAGCACAGGCCTTTATATCGCTTGAGTTCGAATATGCTATTAAAGAGTAAAGGTATAGAATTCGAAATACAGGGTACCCGAATTTGCCAATAAAAAATCAATAAATCAAAATGTATAAAATTCTACGCTATATTCTGATATGATCACACATAACCAATCTACATTACTACCAAAGTTGATCCCGAATTTTCGTATACTTCCCAAGATATGCAGAAATGAATTCAGAAAAATGACCAATATGTTTTGGTCAAGTTTTAGCTGGGTTCTGGCAGAGTACAATTAAACAGAATGTTTGTGCATTGCAACAAGCAATTACATAGAATGTGCAACATTAGATCTCGTTTTTAATTTGAATTTCTTACCTTGATTTATAAACAGAAGTCCGTAATACAGTTCCTGAAACGTTCTACTTAACCATTCGCTCACCGTGTGTTCACCATGTGCTCACTCTGCATTCACTGTTCATTCAGCATTGCTCACTTTGCATTCAACGTTTGCTCATGATGCACGTTCCGTTCACAATTTTGCATTTACAAATCATTCAGCGTGTGCTCATCGTCTGTTCACCATTCACAAAGCATACATTGTGCATTCACCATTCATTCATCATTCAGTCTTACATTTTTTTTGTAGCGTTGTCATTTGGAACATGAATGTGAAAGGAGCAATATTCATTGCAAGGAGAAAATGAAAAAGGAATGTGTACAGAAGTGACTATTAATGATACATGTAGGAATTAATTGCTGATGTAATATGTCACATCGCTCAATACTTTCTCAAAACAAAGTAACATTTGGGATTAGGATGCCTAAGATTAAGATTGCTCTTTGATAGTAAATTCGAACCTAAGCAATATAATTTCCTGTGGGTTTAAGGAGGTATGAGAACCCAAGAAATTCATAATAAAAGGAAAGTATTACATTCCTATGATATGGAGCTGATCTAATATATTAATGCTTAAACTCTTGCAAAAGTACATTTTATTGTTACATTAAAAAAATTCAAATTCTGCGAGATTCAAACCTATGATCCACAGATTTATTGGTTAAGCCATATATTGAATAATAAGCTACCCTGAAGAGATATAAAAATTTAGAAGACTAGGTAATATATTGTTGGCCTTCCTTTATTCACGTTACAAAACAAAGTATGTTGCAGCTTAATGATGCTGATCCTAGTACTTAGGCAAAATTCTACAACTCCTGACATTTTTGCCATATTTGCTAATCAATGTCAAAATATAAACATTTTAGAATAAAAAACTAATCTATATATAACCTTCTTCTCATGGGCGAATGGGCGTATTATGTTCTGTTTACGGTACTCATATTCATTTACTTTACCTAATTGTTCTGGGCTGAAACCACTACTGCTGCAATTTAACTGATTTGAATTGTTTTTACTAATGTCAATTATAAAAGTGCAACTTTCCATTGTCTGGAATCTTGCTGCTTCCAGTAAATTTGTCTCATCAGACTGCTGTCATATAAGACACTGAGCTGATAGCTATGTGGAGCTGAGGGAGATAGGACCAGGAAAGGATGCAGACGTGGCAGAATTTAGAGCCAAATATAATGTCAAGAGGAACCAAAGAAATGCAGTTTTATTAAGTACAGTTGGCAGATGCTGGAAAATTCAGACTAGTTTTTTAAGGGCTTTTTTGTGCTATTTTTTTTATGATAGCAAATATATAGGATGAGTTTTGTGATGGGGTGGATCCAAGGGGGGAGAGGGGGGGAGAAGGAGGGCATCCTGAGATTCCCTGTAGAGTTGAATACTTAGGGGTGGAGGAGGGCATGCTGAGACTCCCTGTAGAGTTGAATACTTAGGGGTGGAGGAGGGCATCCTGAGACGCCCTGTAGAGTTGAATAATTAGGGGTGGAAGAGGGGGTCAGAGAGGATGAAACCAAGTGGAATCTTCTGATTTTTTAAGTTACATGGTTTAAAAGGCTGACCATGGAATTTAATGTTACAACTTTGAAATAATCAGAAACTTTGAATATTCCAAAGTTTATATGAAATTTAGTTCTTTACTGGACTATATATATCTCAGACGATTTTCTTCATTCTCTGATTGTTTCTCACAAGTAATTTCAAGTTGATCAATGTTTGTATGTACAGTTGTGATTATGAAAATGACATGCAAAAACTATAGATGGGTTAATAATAATTTGCTTATCTGTATATTAAAAGACATGATTAGGATTTAGCCATGTATGGTGAATATGCCTTATTCATAGTAATCTGTCTTTCAGCACTTTATAATATGGCATACAATAGCATAATTTTTAAAAAAAATGTTTTAAATTTTTTTTTTTTTATAGAAATTTTGTACATTATACTTGAGGATTAGGCAAAGGAAGATAGCCCTTTTGATTTTCATATTTATTGTGGGGGGCCTTCTGTAGTTATCATATAAATGTTCACACAAAGCTATATTTAGAGCTAGCTAACATTGGTTTTGAAGGAGACCTTAAAAACAATCCCATTTGGGGTTAAACAATTTTGTGAATGAAGAAAAATGTAGTCTGCTCATATAATTCATATAAGATTGATTAAAGTATGAAAACTGGTACAGAACTTAAAATATATATCACCTTGTTATTGAGTACCAATGAATCTGGCCTTCACATTGTGTGCCAGTGGATCTGACATTCACATTTTGTGCCAGAGGATCTGACCTTCACATTGTGTGCTAGAGGATCTGACCTTCACATTTTGTGTCAATGTATTTGACCTTCACATTTTGTGCCAATGGATCTCACCTTCACATTGTGTGCCAGAGGATCTGACCTTAACATTGTGTGTCAGAGGATCTGACCTTCACATTTTGTGCCAATGTATTTGACCTTCACATTTTGTGCATTGAGGGCTGACACTACCTTACATTATGATTGTATAGCAGGTGGTAGCTGATGAAATTGTTATGATACAGTAAAAATGATGCAGTGAGATCAGAGAGTGGTCATTCAAGATGAGTGGCTGCTGACAGCAATGGTTCCTCAAGAGAAGTATTTCTGTGATAAAATACATATAAATGTTGTAGAATATGTTTCTCATAGATTGATTGATTATATGTTGTTTAACGTTCCGCTTGAGAATTTTTCACTCACATGGAGACGTCACCATTGCCGGTGAAGGGCTGCAAAATTTAGGCCTATGCTCGGCGCTTACGGCCTTTGAGCAGGGAGGGATCTTTATCCTGCCACACCTGCTGTGACATGGGACCTCAGTTTTTGCAGTCTCATCCAAAGGACCGCCCCATTTAGTCGCCTCTTATGACAAGCAATGGGTACTATTCTAACAACCCTGATCCCCACAGGACTGTTTCTCATAGAATCAGATGATGTGTCTGGAAGGGATAATTATTACCTTGAATTGTCTTAGGGGAAGGGAAGGCGGGTAGAGGCCTGTTAGGGATATTGTTGGGTGCCACTCCCTCTAAATCCAGGCTGTGTAAGATGGACATCCTTAAGAAACAGGTTTAAGGCACTTAAAATTTGCTGGGCATTTCTGTCAGGATGTCATGAGGAAGATGGACAGAGGCATCATGTTCTGCTTAATGGATTCATATTCTAACATTATTTGTGTTTGTTCAGGTGTTCATTGAAACTGGTTCTCCTTGGACTGGTATGGACAAGACCCCACTCACCATATTTCATTGAGGGAAAAGCCCTGTACATTTCAGTGGCGTCATTCTGTAATATGTCACTTCTCTCAGTATTTAGGGAGTAACTTTATATAACAGATGGCACTTCATGAAATTTAAGGATGCTGGAACGTCAAATGTCTCAAGAGACAACTTTTTTGTGATAAGATGAACACCATCTCATGGTTCAGACTGACAGGTAAACAAAACACATCAGACATATCTCCATTCACACCCACTGCTGGCCATTCAAAGCAAATTTGCAGACTTCACTTGCAGTTTGCTTGATGCAATCCTGATTGAGGATTTACTGGGGGAAAGTCTTGTGTGTTTCTGATAAACCTTCTAATTAAGATTAATTACTCTAGAAATTTCCATCAATAGCTGCATGTGAAAAGATTGTATGGAAACTTTGGTGATATGTTGAATGGTGATATCAGTCACTATTACATAGAAATAAAGTAATTTTGAGAATGAGTGTGGAAGTAGGATTGATTTTGGCAGATTGATAAATTAAGATTGTTCCTAAGAGCTCTAAGATAATACAGGATGCAAACAAGCTTTGGTGAACAAATATATTGGCTGTCAAACCACAACTTAGGCATATATTGGCAGTTACTTTGGTAAAAATACCAGGCCAGTATGATATCTGTGTCACTGAATTGGACTGTGTCATGTCTAGGCTACTGATGAATTTGAAACGCATTCAAAATGACAAAAATAATACATTTACATTCTTCGGTGTTTCCAAGTGAAAATTTTAC
Source organism: Ostrea denselamellosa (assembly GCA_024699665.1). Classification (NCBI taxonomy): domain Eukaryota; kingdom Metazoa; phylum Mollusca; class Bivalvia; order Ostreida; family Ostreidae; genus Ostrea; species Ostrea denselamellosa. The sequence goes on along the minus strand of JAMZEH010000036.1, from coordinate 443,843 downwards.
CATGTAGAATATGTGTATTTCATTTGAATTAAATCATGATTTTATTATAAAGAGCATTTCACTTGAAGTCATTTCTGATTCAAATAACACCTGTGACAAGTATATAAGTGATAATTGCAGGACATGTTCTTTAGATAAGTTTAAATAATGAAAAGAAATATTATAGAGGAATTTTATTAGTTTTTTTTTTATTCTGATTATGAACCTAAATAAGCATATTTTACTGAATATTGTATTTTGTGCATGACTGCCAGAAATGTGTAATAAAACTATACCCATACAAAAATAAAGTACAAAAAACATACAAAAAAGTATACAAGTGTGTAAGTCTTTGGAAAATAGAAATAAAAAATAATTGAAGATCACAATTCTCTGAATGTTGTGTCTTAATTACAGGGGTGCATTTTCTGAAGTTGTGCTCGCAGAGGACAAATCAGATAGAGGAAAATTGGTGGCCATCAAATGTATAGATCGATGTGGTTTACTGGGAAAAGAAGAATCACTGGAGAATGAAATTCAAGTCCTTCGAAGGTAATGCTGAGAATTGGAAGAAAACCTTATCAATCTGATGGGGTACTTGAGCTTTGTGAAAAAAAAGTAATTTTCCTTGCGGGGCTGATTTGTGGAGCTGAATCCTTGGTTAATTGTTTCATGGTGTATCAAATGGTGTCAGTAACCTGTAGGAGATGTTAGATTAATTTTCTTTGTGACAACTGTGGTAGTGATAGGAGAATTGGTGTGGAAAAGGGGACATATGAAGGAAACTAAATCATACGCTTCTTTAGTGTACATTGTATCGGCATTGGATTTTTGATCCTGTTAATGGTCACACAATATTTTGATCTCTGTCTACATTATGTATGTATCTGTGTGTTTTTCTTCACAGTAATTTAAAGCAATGGTTTGTGAAAACTATGTTGAGAGCAGAATCAATTTCCCCTCCACAATTCTGTGATTGAATGACTTACAAATGGGCAAGATCATCATTATTTGCTATTATCAAAACAAACACAAGAAGTGACCAAAGCTTGTTCATTTCACAACAGTGTAAACACAATGTTATTGATCAGTTTACACAGTAAATTGCCAGCTTTGGGGGTATCCAGTTTGCCTTCATTGATAGTGAAACAAAAGCCCCCAATCCCCAATGGATCAAATCTGCAGTCCATAGGAATAAAAGTGATTGAGTGGATGATAAGTGGGAAAAATTGAAAGTTAGATTTAGTTTTCACTGCATGAAGTTGCAGGAAAATATTATAAGTGTAGGAGTTTTATTGTAAGTGCTATTATCATGCTTTGGGCTGATATTAACTGCCTTGCAGGGGTGAGGAAGATGCTGTAGTGGGAATGCTGAGTGGGTATATGGTGGGGAGGTTTAATTGATGAATGTGAAAGAATGCGTAAAATTAGACATGGAAGAAATATTACAGGCTCTTAAATTTTTCATAGAGGATATTGGAGATCCACTTGGAAGAATATTAGAGATCTTAAATTCATATGTTATATTTAAGTGGAATATATTTTAATGTAACATTAGATGTTCGTAGTTGTGAAATTAGAACATGGTTCCCTATGCAGGGAGGAATATCAGAGGGTTGTAGATTGTATCCAAAGGAATGTGTATTGAAGGTTCTTAGATGTTTTCGTGAAATCCATAGAAGTTGTATGATGAGTAAGGTATTGGAGATCCTCAAGAATGCTCTTACTGAATTGCAGCACAGTAGAAGTATAAATGAAGCACACTTGCAAAAATCACTGCACTTAGTGACACTTTTTGTACACATCCAGCACTGTTGCAAATGTGCTGATTATGAAGGATTTCAAATTAAAAAAACACAATAAAACAGCACAATTGCAAATATGTTTCAGTTAGGTAAATTAGGTAACTTGCTAATTCACAGCTGAAGTATTTATGCAGCACAGCATTGGTATGGAACAGCACAAACTGCTTTGCAGCATATGCAGATAAGCAGGATAGTCTTATACAGTATTGCTGTGTTGTATGTGTTGTTTTGCAGTACTAGTCTACTTTAGCGCTGCTTTGCAGCACTGATGGGTTTATGTACTTTATCAAGTGAGCCCATGGATTAGGTCAAGGTTCAGCCCTGAGGCAGCATTCAACTGTCTTCTAGCCTTGTTAGTTTTGCTACAGTTTAAAGCAAAATTACACGACTTTTTCAGCAATATTCTAGTGCCTTTTTATACCCCTGTTAAAATTAATATGGTATGGCATTTTCCATTAGTCTGTCTGTTTGTTCGTACCTTGTAGAAAAAATGCAAGATAAACTGTAAGCTCTAGGATATCTGATAACCAGGAAAGTGCCTATTGTTTTCAAGATCAAGGTTGTAGTATCAGTTCTACTGAAAACATTTTAGGCAGAATACAGACAAAACTATTGGGGCTAGGACCGTCAAACTTGGTACACATACTCTTCATGCCAAGTGGAGGATGACTTTTGTTCCTCAAGGTCAGAGATGAAAGGTCAAGGTCATAGTATCACTTTGTAGGAAAACCTTGTAGACAGGATACAGACCACACCGTTGGGGCGAGGACCATCAAATTTATGGAACTCTCGTTCATCATGGCTGTAGTACATTTTCAGCTATGATACAGTATTATTTCAAAATTATGTATGTTCATTATGTTCATGCTTTTTCTCCCTGTAGTATATATCAATTAATACATAAACAATGCTGTATAGATCCTACAGATACCCTTGGATTATATTAGATAATTTACAGATAAAAAAATCTTTAATTTTGTATGTTTTACACATCTTCACACATTTATAATGTTTGCAAAGAGTAAGATGAGTTCATGAAACACTAATGACCCTCACAAAAGCAATTCCTTTGGATAATGGTTGCATTTTTAGTTCTTATTAGTCTAAGAAAAAGTATATATATTTGAGTGTAGTGTTGTATAAAAAATAGCATGATTGGTCAGTCAGAATTCATTTTTTTCTTTCTTTCATTATTTTATCCCAGAATTGTAAAATAGTTAATGAAGCTTGGTTACATGTAGTTGTTACTATTTGCATTGGCCATATTGCTATCAATAATTACATATTATTTATTATCATGACAGTTAAGTTTTTTAGACCTTAGATGTTTAGAATAATTTGGCATCACTCATTATTATCCCCCCCCCCCCCCCCCCAACACGCACACACTTCCTTGGAAAGAGAGGGAATATAATGTTTTACACCTGTTGGTCTGTTTGTTTGTAGATCAGGTCTTGTTCACTTAATATCTAAAGAATCAATTGCTTGACAGTTAATATACCAAACTTGGTGCAGTGGTTGCCCCAAAAAAGTGTGATGACCCTTATTGATTTTCATGAGGTCATAAAGCCAAGGGTCAGTCTGTGGGTGTGTAGACCAAATCTTTGCTTGACAGTTGCCAAACTTGGTACAGTGGTTACTCCAAGAGAGTAGATGACCTCTACTGTTTTTGAGGTCACTAGGTCAATGGTAAAACTGGACTTAATAGATTTTTTCTCTCAATATTTTGAGAATGCTTTGTATGACAGACATCAAACCTGGTACACTGTTTCTACCTAAAGAATAGGTGACCTGTATGAATTTTTAGATCACAAGGTCAAATGACAAGGGTCAAACTGGACAAAATAAGAATTTGTCCAATCAATATTTTGAAAACCATTCCCTTGACAGACGACAAACTTGGTACACTGGTATCCCTAAAGGGTAGATGATGACCCCCCCCCCCCCCCCCCCTCCCAATTGGTTTTCAGATTACAAGGTACAAGTCATGATTTGAATGACTGGATATTTGGAAATATCTGCTCAGTATCTTGAAAGATCAGACTTATTATGGTCGCCTCTGACAAATAGATTTAAAAGTTTTTAAAATTTGCACAAATTTTGCTGATGATTAAAAAAATGCCTTGGTGTAGCTTTTGTTCTATTCATCCAGATATATGTCCATGATCACTGTCATTGTGACATGATATCTTGAATAAAGCTTGTATATCTTATACCAAAGTAGCTGACTATTAAATGAAGACACCTATATATTTTGGAATCATGAGGTCAAAGGTCAACAAATCTTCAATACCAGTTGAATGTACATTTTCATTGTGACACAATATCTTGAAAAGTTTTCAACATACAGCTTTTATTTTCTACAGAAAGGTAGTTGTTTATAATTAAAGGAAGACGCCTACAGATTATGTATGTTTGCCTGTCCATGAACTCTTTTCTGTGACTCAATATCTTGAACAATTTTCAACAAACATTTTTCATATATGTAAAGAAAGATACCTAATAGATTTTATAGTGATGAGGTCAAGATTACAGCAGATCTTCCTACGTTATATTTTATACAAGTAAAGTGGATCCAGCAGTTGGACTTGGAAATGTAGATTTAGATTTGTGAAAAGAAAATTAATATTCCCTTTCAGTTACTACAAACATTAATAAATTTTGTGTTATTTTCACTAGCACAGTTTGTTAGTACAAACATTAATAAATTTAGTGTCATTTTTACTAGTACAGTTTGTTAGTACAAACAATAATAAATTTTGTGTCATTTTCACTAGTACAGTTTGTTAGTACAAACATTAATAAATTTTGTGTCATTTTCACTAGTACAGTTTGTTAGTACAAACATTAATAAATTTTGTGTCATTTTTACTAGTGCAGTTGTATGTAATACATGAATTAAGTTTTCAGCAGGGCCCTTTCCGACGGAGTAGGGTTTTGTTTTTTTTCATAAGCAAAGTGTGCATCTCTAATTAGTCTACTGTTATGTCTTTCTTCATTTAAATTTATTTGATACTTCAAAAGTTCATTATGTAATATGAATTTGAATAATGGAAAGTGATTTGGTTCCGTTTTGGCATTTTATTATGTAACATCGTAACATGCAGCTTTAATTACCTGGGAAACATGAAATATCTTCATCCTCCTATAAGCTGAATAATTCGTTAGTTAACTGATTGGCTTCTTCATGAAGTTTGGTTTCCATTATTATATCTATGGGACATATTTGGATGATATATTATGCAGGAACTGCAAAATTTATACTTTCTTTTGGGACACAAAGGTTCTTGGTTTTTTATGTCAAAAGTTAGCTCAAGGTAACAATCTTTTCATAGCACTAGAGATCTCAAGCTTTGCAGATATCTACATGAGTGCTTGGAAGATAGTTCCTGCATCTTGTGACAGTTTAATGATTTGATATAAATTCAAAATGGTGGATGAAAAAACATACCATCCATGCAATGTGGCAAGCACACCAATGAAAACAAATAGATTGACTGTTTCATGTAGAAAATATATATAACAATTGTAAATTAAAAAATATGATAAACCAAAAGATGAATATTTTCAGTTGTCATTCAGATCCTGTGAATGGTATCATGTGTAGCTTCTGTGCTTGTTTGATCAGTCAAAATTATGTTTATTATAGACATCAAGTATAGCACTCTGATGACTGGAGTTGTGTTTTTAAGTTTGTCCACCTCATCCCTAATGTCCCCCAGTCAATTTTTACTTTCAGTGTGAGTGAATAGTGGCATACAGTTTCTACACATTTTCTGAACATGTGGGTTTGTTTTATTTTCATTTGGAATATGAGGCTTTTTAATTCATTCACAATATAGTCTGAAGCTAGAGGAATAATAAAAGGAAACCATGTGATCAGATGGAAACACCATTGAGTATTTTATTTTGATGTTGAAGAACAAAACTGGAGTGTGTTGAGAAGTCATTATTACAAGTTGTATAAGAATCTGAGGCATAGAGAGTGGTGCAAGTGAAGCTTGCATAACGCACCCTCTGGTGAGAGACTAATACTGGAGGACATTGGAATTCAATTACAGCAGACATTAGTTCTGTCTACTGGTGTTTCCTTAGAAATCAGTTTGGTAATTTACATCATAAATACTCTATATGAACATATTTATTTCTGTATACAAAAAGAAGAACTAATAAACATTGGCGAATTCAATAAGATATAAAGTAGAGAATTTCCTCTGCTAGGTTTGAAATTTTGCACATTGATAATACATACTTGTAGTGCTTAGATTTTTAAGACTTTTTTATATATATACTAATTTAATACTAAAATAATAAGCATTGAATCATATAAGAAAAGACAGCAACATTCTACAAGAAGAATTTTAAAAACAAATTAGGAATTATTCATAATTGGTTTCCTTGGATACAGTACTAGCTATACGCCCAAGAAAAAAGGCAACCATTACGTCAAATTACACCCTGCATACCCTATAGCTGACATCAATAACATTTGTAAAAGGTCAACAGAACTCTGGATTTCATAGGTGCAACTTAAACATCTCATCTTGTCATATCAAAGAGCAGGTGTAGACATTTGTAGTAAGACCTTAGCTTAGTACTCAGCCCCTGTGTAGGACCCACACCAACAGGGTCAACTATGTGATGGGGAACTATCAAAAACCGAGCAGGTTAAGGAGAAATGATGGAGGAAATTCAGTGGCAGAGCTTACAATAATATTGAAAAGAAGCAAGACTGGCCATAAGATCACTACTAAAAAAGTTACAGTAGATGTTTTAAATCCATCACTGACTGTCTTGGCAGTCATATCAAAATGCCTTCTTCATACCATCTGCAAATTTTACATTTCCAATGTTTTTGCCTTTGATATCTCTACCAGTTGTAATGATAGCTAGGAATTACAACAAAAAATAATATAAGAAATAAATTTCAATTTTGAAAAGACATAAGGGCATGAACTAATGAAGCTTCACACCAGCATACTTCATGAAGTGCATTAGCATACTACATGTATATTAAGATTCATGTGTGCATTGTATGCTGGTGTGAAATGTTCCAGTTCAGATCCCTCATGTATTTTCAAAGTTGAAATTGATTTCTTAGATAAAGACTGTTATAAATGTGCATTTTCTGTAAATACAGCAAGGGACTAGAATGTTTTACCTGACCTGACCTGGCAACTGCCAGATAGTTCCAAACCAACCATGTTTTTAAACGTTTTATTATATGCACACACAAAAATTGGTGGAATATTCATTAAAACAAAGGTGGTCAGAATATGGAGTGGAAGAAAAACAGAAAATCATTTTTGTCTAAGTTTTCCAGGTTAGGACATCTAGAACATAACCTCAAGAAGGATTATACCAAATTCAACATACCTTAATTCTTAATTTTGGTTACATACATTTTCCACAAATTAAGACTTATTTTGAAAATCCTTTCTTGCTGTGATTTTGTTCTACTGCAGACTGTTAAAATCCTTGGCTCACAATATTTAATAATTGAAGAAAATATGCACATGTATGGTTGGTATATATCATCTAATATGCCCAAAATGTTGCATTTGGAAGGAGTGTGTGAGGTTTCTTAGAATGTATTTCATGAGGGAGGAAAATTAGAATGTGTCATGAGGGAGGAATATTATTACAAGTCTTTAGATGATACATGAGGAAGGAATATTATTACAAGTCTTTAGATGATACACGAGGGAGGAATATTATTACAAGTCTTTAGATGATACACGAGGGAGGAATATTATTACGAGTCTTTAGATGATACATGAGGGAGGAATATTATTACAAGTCTTTAGATGATACATGAGGAAGGAATATTATTACAAGTCTTTAGATGATACACGAGGGAGGAATATTATTACAAGTCTTTAGATGATACACGAGGGAGGAATATTATTACAAGTCTTTAGATGATACACGAGGGAGGAATATTATTACAAGTCTTTAGATGATACAAGAGGGAGGAATATTATTACAAGTCTTTAGATGATACATGAGGGAGGAATATGTAAAGTAGTTATTATTTTCTTATGTTAGGGGAAAGTTGTTAGATTTTACATTCGATGTTCTTCAATGAAGGAGGGATATTAGAGGTCCTTGGATAATCTAATGACTTTTGATATTCATCCCTGTTGTAAAAAACCTCTCACATCAAAGAATATCCACTAAGGACATACAATATATCTATATAACATTTAAGAACCCAGTCATTCTGAGGGGGTTATTAGATGCTGCAGATCTATCAGAAGTTTGGTTCTTAGATATGGAGGAATACTAGTGGTTCTGATACACAAGGAGGGGGGGGGGGGATTTTGGAGTTTATGATATGTGTTGGACTAGGTTTTATGTGGAAGGTGTTTAGATACAATAGTTGTAGACATTACAGAATTCATGAGGACTAAGATTTATTTACTTGGTCCACTGGCCATTAGTTACCACAGACAGACAGATAGGTGTGGAGGTTACAGAAGTCATCTGGACTAAGGTTTACTTAATTGGGTCAAAGGTCATACAGATAGGTTTAGATCAAGGTTACAGAAATCACCAAGATCAAGGTTATTTACCCGAGCTATTGGTCAGTTACAGATAGATTGATGTAAATCAAGGGTATAGAAATCAACAGCACTATAAGGTTATTTGGGCTGGTGGTCATGCTACTTGCAGATACAGGGGTGTAGGGGTTATCGAAGTCATCATATTTGGACAACTACTGGTCAGTCTATCACAAACAGATAAATAGTTTTAGGAGTTACAGATTAATCTCCAGAATATATGATTATAAAATGAGAATAGGCTAAAGTGCTCTTGTATAATATAAAATATATTGGTCATTAAAGGATTAGATGATGCAGCTTTTGGATTTGGCCCCTTTTTCCATGGTCAACAAAAAGAATTCTACGGATAATACAAAAGTTAAAATTTTATGTATAAAATTTTTTAACTTTTGTATTGTCAGTAGATGTCACAGACAATGGTTTCCAAATAGATTTTTTTTATTATTATTATTATTTATTTGTTTTTTTTTTTACATATATCTAATACATACATACATTACATACCATACCCCCCCCCCCCCCCCCCCACACACACACACACACTGATTCATTCATAATTATCAAATAATGTAATAATATGCAGCCCATGGTTACTTGCTGTACAAATAATAATAATATAATATAAGAAAACTGAATTCATATAATTGGTAATTAACAAATTATTCAAAAATGTTTTTCCACTTAATCCACATTTTGTCAAAATTATTAATTTGAAATTTTTGGATTGCAGCATATTTTTCAACATGATATTTGAATTTTAAGTGACATAATAGTCCAACAAGGTTGGGTTCCTTATTCTGCATCAAACAAGTAAACATGTATTGACATACAGGATTATAAAATTAATAACTATGTTATTGAAAGATAATGGAATTTCACCAAATATGATATTCAACACATTAAAACCAACTTTTTTTGAAGTTTTTCTGTATACATGAAGACTTAACTCACTTCACAGTGTTTGAGATTTGTCACATGAAGTAAAAATATGTGTTGTTTTCTGTACATCTTTTTTATGAAGTCTACAATTGTCACAAGTTTTGACATTTATTTTTTTCAAATAATAGCAGACAGGGAGGATTCTATGTAAAATTCTGAACTGTAGCCACTGAGTGGAAGAATCAGTTGTAGTTTTGAAACAAACTTGAAAAATATTTGTTATTAAAATATCATCTACTCCACATGGGGTTAATTCAGCTTTCCACTTGCTAACAGAAGTTGGGATATTCTCTTCGTTATTCAAAATATTGTAGATAATTTTAGAATATTTTTCATGCTACAACACAGGCTCAAAAAGTACAGGCATACACGGATTAAAAGTTCTATTGGCTAAGTGTCTATCAATAGAACTCTTAAATATTTAGCAATTGCTGTAATAATGCTATTGTATTTCATTACACATACTTTGAGATTATTTATACATTTGAATTCATCTAAGGCTAAAATTTTACAATCACTGTCTAAAAAATCTTGTACAACTTTAATTCCTTTTTCATACCATCTTCAATAAAAACTGATTTACCAGCTATTGTAATATTTGATTTGTACCACACTGGAATATTTTGAAAATTACATTTTATATTAGGATGACTCTGACTAATCTTCAAAAAGGAAAGCCAAGAGTTTAAAACATCCTTCCAAAAAGCATTTCTTTCATTAAGTAAACATTCTAAAACAAAATTATCTCCAAAGTTATATAATTTTTTCAAAATATCATTTCCATAGACAGCAAAAAATATATTCATCCATGGTTTATGAGAGTTAGATTTAGTTAGCCTTTTAATCCATGTGTATTTCAGAGGTGTAATAAAGTTGTTTAAATCTACCATCTTAATACCCCCTGATATATAGTACTGTGTTATCACAGATCTTTTACCTTATCAACACTAGATTTCTACAGAAATTCAAAGATAGTTTTGCATAAATATGAATTGTCTCCCTGTTTGGAGTTGGAAGCGATATGAACAAATGATTTAATTTTGGGATGAGTAAGGTTTTAATTACAGTGACCCTTACAATAGGAGTAAGAATTCTTCTTTTCAACTGTTCAATAAGACAACAATTTTTGGGATTTGATGTCTAAAATTTATATCAACAATTTCCTTAAGATGAACAGAAAATTTAATACCTAATAGGTTAAAAGTTGTTGCTCCCAAGTCCAATTTCCATCTTGTATGGTGAAACACTCGATCTGAAAAAATTTTGGAACCAATCCAGACGATCTTAGTTTTAGATGTATTAATCCTTAGACCAGAGAAGCTTGAGAAAAATTCTATAGTATCTAATGCTGCAAAAAGTGATTCACATGAACCATCAGGGGGCTAGCGAAGTAATATCTGCATATTGTGATATTTTATGTTCTGTGTTTTCTATACATATGCCTTTTATATTTTTGTTTTGTTTAACTAATACTGCAAGAATTTCAGCACATAAAATAAATAAATATGGTGCAATTGGGTCCCCTTGTCTACATCCTCTTTGAATGTCAAACTGTTCTGATAAAAATGCACTTTTTAAAATTGAGGCTCTGAAATTTGTATTCAAAATTTTTATCCATTGAATAAAATACTCCCCAAAACCAAGGTACTTTAAAACTTTATATGAGAATGACCGTAACATTGAGTCAAAAGCTTTTTCAAAATCAATGAAAATGAAAAGACCTTGAAGATTATATCTTTCAGTGTATGACATAATATCATAAATAAATTGAGTGTTCTCCCCTATGTATCTCCCCTTTAAAAAACCAAACTGCATATCAGATATCAAATGATCCAAAACTTTTTTAATTCTGAAGCTGGACAACCAGATATAATTTTGTATAATACATTTAGTAGGGTTATTGGGTTATTTATTTAAAAACTGTCTTGGTGTGTCCCCTTTGGGTAGACACAAAATAATTCTTAGCCTTTGTTAGATAGGAAGTTCCCTCTTAAGGAATATACAATTAATGGCTTTTACAACAAAATATTTAATATCATTCCAAAAAAAAATTTAAAGAATTCAGTTGTATAACCATCAGTACCTAGAGATTTGTTGTTTTTCAAAACCTTAAGAACTTCACCTTCTACAATATCACCCTCCAAATTTTTGGTTATATGCACATCTAACTTAGGGGAATTGTAATCTGAGATGAATTTCTCGATATCAATATTAATTAAATTTGAATCATTATTAGTATATAAGGTTTCGTAATATTTCTTAACATTGTCAGAGTCTTTGTATATTGTACCAGTATCCTCCAATTCAGTTTTTTAAAATAGTTTTGTTAAATAATTTCGGGATTCCAAATTACAAAAATATTTTGAATGTTTTTCCCCTTCCTCTATCCAACGAGCACGAGACCTTATAATATGGCCTTGTAACCTCTCATTTCTAATGTTTTCTAGAGCTGTTCTCTTCTCATCTAAAATATTAAAATCAATAGGGGATTCAGATTCCAACATCTCTATTTCATCTGAAAGTTTTTTTTTTCATTGTTGTCTCTTTCCTTCTTAAATGCTGAGTGCGATATAGTAATTCCCTTGATTTCCATCATCAAAACGTCTAGATACATGCTTTCATTAATGTCATTTTTGCACTGAAAATTCATACTTCCTCTATTATTCAAATATTGGCTACTAACAGATTGAATAGTTTCTTTGACTTTCGATACGTAGTCTTTATCTGACAATAATTTGTTATTAATCTTCCATAGACTATGCTGTCTCGTGAAGGGATTAAATTTTAATTTAAGAATAACAACAGAATGATCGGATCTATATCCTGGCTTTATGGTGCAGTTTTCAACCAAATTTGACAAACTGTCACATATAAGAAAATAGTCAAAGCGACTTTGTTTTAATGGATTTTTTTTACTCGAAGTGTAAACTTTTTTGTCTGGATTTAGAACTCTATGATAATCTAGAAGTTGTAGGTCCTCTATGATATCAAGAACTTTGGCATGAGCTTTGGGATTATTAATAGCACAGTAATTATAAGTATCAAATAAGGGGTTTAATGTAAGGTTAAATTCACCGCATAAAATATTCATTGTCAAATTCTAAAAAATTATTTCGTACATTTTCGTAAAATTTGGGGTTATCCATATTTGGCCCATGTATATTAATAAGAGTTACTTTATTTTCTTCAATTGTCATATCAAGTGCTAGTAAGTTACCTTCACCATCTTTTTCTTTCACCATGGATTTTAAACTCGAAGTTGTTATTGAATAAGATACATACACCCCTTGAGTTCAATGTGTAAGAATTAAAAACACATTTGTATCCTCACTGGTATTCAATATATGGTTCATATTCAGAAATAAAATGCGTATCTTGCAGGCATACAATAGAAAAACGCTTTTGTTTTAAGTAGTTAATAACATCGTGATGTTAAGAAGGTGTTGCCAGCCCCTGACAGTTCGCTGTGGCTATTGAAATATTTTCAGACAATGTGTTCGAAGAAAAATTTGCAGTCAACAAAGTATATACACATTTTCAGCAAGCAACCACTTACCAGCCCATGACTTACACATTCACACACACTGACACTCATAGAAAAACACAAACACCACATGCAAACTGTTATTCAGTTTGACGATCCTGATCTTGCAGATGATGAGTGTATTGGTATCTCAACCCCGATCCAAATTTGTTGCTCCCGCATCTTAAAGTTTGTTTAGCTTTCGGTCATCTCTGTCCATAATGTGGAATTTATGTCGGAACTCCTTTCATGTCGAGCCCAAAAATTTTCCTATTGAAATACCAAGCCCTCTCAATTCTTTCGTTGTTATTGAGCTCTTTTATAAGTTGAGAATTCATCTGCGTTAGATGGTTGACCTGTGTCGGATGACTTTGATTTTAGATTCAGAGATTTTAAATTTAGCGATCACTGTTCTGGATTTTCCTTCTGCTTCAGGGAATCTGTGGATGTCAAGTATGTCCGTAGGGTCGATGATCACATTCGCATCTTTTTTCATTAAGTTGCACAAATCTTCTCGAAGGTTTTCCAGTGCTTTCTCTTTCCACTGTAGGAATTTGATGTTGTTTTTTGGGGAATACTGCTGATTTTAATTTTCGAGGGTCAATGCTGATTCTGTCAGAGATTTATATTTTTTCATCGAGTTCTACAGTGCTCTTAATTCTTTCAGTTCTTGAAACTTTTCTCTGATGTTTGTTAAGTCCATGTTCATACCCTCAGCAATTTCCTTAGTTTCTAACATAAATGTTTTTGCTTTTTTGTCGATCTTGTTTTCCAATTCGTCTTTCACCTGGGCCTTTATGCTGTCTATAATTTCTTTTGATAATGTCTCTTTAACCTCTGCCACTATTTCATTTTTTTATTTCCCCCTTTATTTTTGACAAAATCGTTGTAACTATGGTTTTGATGTCCTCTTTTTTTACCATTGATTCTCTGATCTCTGCTAAGCTTTTTTGGATGTGCTTTAACTCATCCAATAGGCCGGTACTTGGAGTCATGGGTTCTGCGTCAGAACTGCTAGTTCGTTGTTGTTTTTGTGGCCTTTTGTCTGAGACAGAAGAAGTTCTTACAGAAGATGGTACCGTATTCAGATTTAAATTCAACTGACTCTGTACCAACCTTCTCTTTGTGGGTTTGCCACTACATTCGGCTTTTTTCTCACTTATTTCCTCTGGGGTCTCTTTACCGTCCATGATCTGCGATAGCCCAGTGAGTAAATACCCACAATGATTTTTTTTAAAACTTCAAGTAACACAAAGTCAAAATAATTGTCACAGAAAATCTCAGAATTGTGCATAAATTGACCTCTTCCAAGATTAGGCGTCTTTTGAAGCTTCTTTAACATTTTTAAGGGACAAAATCAATTTTTTTGCGGAGTGCTTAAAAGTCTGTCAGCTAGCTAACATCGTTACTCATTTCCAAATAGTTTTAATAGTTTCCTTTGTGTTTTGTCATGAGGAATGTGTTTATCATGTGAAAATGTTTAAAACTTTGACATTTATGCAGTTTCCCACATGATAAAGTCAACTTTAATTCTCTCTTCCCCCCCCCCCCCCCCCCCCCCCCAAAAAAAAAATAGTCAGTTATTCCTTATATCAACTGCATGTGGTACATATGTGTTTATGTTTCCAACTGATTCTATATATGAAAGTATGTTCTGTGTATGCTCAACTCCTAAACTGAGGTAGGCTACTGACAAATAAGTTTATGTTACAGGGGTTTTAACACTCTCATGTAAGGTCAGCATTTTGCATATCACATTCTTATTTGCAAATTCAACCTGTCGCTAAGTGGAAGACTTTCTGATTTGTTTTAATATTATTTGTTGGCCTGTTTTTTTTTTGTTTTTTTTTTGTTTTTTTTCATGCTGACGTTGATTGCAGATAACTCCATTTACCTGATCAAGATGGAGTTTTCACGGCAGATGTGACCAGTCAAAAGGGGTCATGCTTGCTTCTCCTAGGCACCTGTTCCCATCTCTAGTGTATCCAGGGGTCCATGTTTGCCCTGTCCTTGATTCTGTATTCTTTATAGGATTGTGAGATTGATCACTGATCATTATTTTCACCTTTTTCACGAGCCCATAGTGATGTATCACAAAGATCATGAAATTAGATAAGTTGAATATATAAGCTTTATCTTTTTCTGTGGGCTACTGTTCAAAATTGTCCTTCTTACAGTTTTATTTATGACTTAAAATGTCATTTTCCTTGTAACATGTAATTTTGTTTAGCAGAGCACACTGAAAAAAATTAGTTTATATTGTAACTTGGTATTGGGACACACCAGCTTGATGATGGCACTACTTTTTAGCTCACCTGAGCCAAAGGCTCAAGTAAATTTTTCTGATCAAAACTTACTATTACCCATCGCTGGTTTTGTTGTTGTAAATATTTCACATTTTTATCTCCTCCAGAACTACCTGGCCAATTTCAACCAAATTTGGCAGAAAGCATCCTTCCTTGGTTGAAGGGGATTCAAGTTTGTACAAATGAAGAGCAATATTCTATTCAAAGGGGAGATAATAGTGAAATAGCAAAAATATGCTGACAAAATTTAAAATCTTCTCCAAAACCATTTGGCCATTTTCAATCAAACTTGGTACAACTAATCCTTGGGTAAAGGGGATTCAGATTTGTTCAAATGAAGGACTATGCCCCAATCAAAGGAGAGATAATCACAAAATGCCAAAAAATATGGTGGGGTTCATTTAAAAATCTTTTCCTCAAGAACCACTGGTCCAGTGAAGTTCAAATTTGCATAGAAGCTTTTTGACATAGTACAGATTCAAGTTTGTTGAAATCAAGGCCCCTGGGGTCTGGGTGGGACCACAATATGGTATCATAGTTTCATGCAAAAATATAGGAAAAAATATTTAAAAATATTTTTTCTCCAGAACCAGCAGGCCAATTTCAAATAAACTTAGTACAAATCATCCTTGGATGAAGTGGATTCAGATTTGTTCAAATAAAGAGCCATGCTGCCTTTGAAGGGGATATAATCACAAAAATGTGAAATAATAGGAAGAAATCTTTAAAAATCTCTTTCTCCAGAACCACTGGGCAATTTCAATCACAGTTTATACAAATCATCAATGGGTGAAGGGAATTTAAGTTTGTTCAAATGAAGGGTCATGCCCCCTTTAAAGGGGAGATAATAACAAAAATAAGGAGGGGTCATTTGAAAATTTTGTTCTCAAGAACCACTTGGCCAAAAAAGTTTAAATTCACAAGGAAGCTTCTTGATGTATTGCAGATTCAAGTTTGAAAAAAGTCATGGCCCCCGGGGTAGGGTGGGGTCACAGTAGGGGATCAAATTTGATAAAATATAAGAAATAATCTTTAGATATAATTTTTTCAAGAACCATTTACATGGCAGCTTTCTAACATAATTCAGATTCAAATTTGTTAGAATCATGGCCCAGGGGGTAGGATAGAGTCACAGAAGGAGATCAAAGTTTTACATGCAATTATATAGGGAAAATCTTTAAATATGGGCCAAGGTGACTCATATGAGTGATGTGACCCATGGGCCTCTTGTTTCTTTTAAATCATTTTCTTTTTTTTTTTCTTTTGTAAACTTAAATTGCAGCACTTTTAAGTTGTAGGTTTATTATGATTTAGAAAGTCAACAAAAATTCACAAGATACTTTAGTTAGACAGATTCTTATTTTGTAATACATAAACTTCCACAATTAGGTTATATTGTATGGTACATAGATAAGATTTAGATCCATTCGTTAGATAATTGATTTTTCCCTTTGGTTGCGTGGATATCAATGCAAACTAAAATGAGCAATGTTTAATCTAAAGGTAATCGCTTTGAAAATCCCTTCGGTGGAATATTTTGTATCATAAAGTTCTTGAAAATGATACCAAGATTTTAGTGATCTGCTATTTCATTGATGAGATATATGAATGATAAAGTTTCAAAACAAATTAGAAACATAAAATGTATTCTAGGTATATGAGCAGGACTGAGGTTATATTGTATGGTTTTGATGATATCTTTTGAAAAATGATACACCAAGTTTATTACAGAATATGAAAATACCAGAATTATTAAATGATATAATTATTAACAATGGCATGCAGTGGCAATTAGTGTAGGGTTTTGATGTTTGATTTTGTAATTTTTGTAAGGAGTAGATATTATAAAGGGATGTTAAAATGTATGATTTAGAAGAGGACAGAATTAATATATGTTAAAGTTGCCAAGATGTGCTCTCGCAATTTCCCTGAAGTGTTGAGTTGATAGAAATGTTTATTTGATTGGAATGAGTTGCACCGATGGAATTGCACTAAGGTTTTTGGCGTGATCATTTTGATTCAAACACAACATCTTAAAAAAATCAGTCTTTTTGTGTGCAGAGATAGGAATACTTAGCTGTATCAAAGTTCGAGATTTTCATTTTCTGGAGGAATGTCATTATTGACTTTTCCTTCTCTCTGATCCTTACAATAGTATTGTACACTGAAGAAAATACCAAAAGAGGATAAACCTGAATACCATAAATTGTGTTTTTCTGTATCATTACTTTTTATAACCTACCTTCTAAATCATTATTTGTATCAGCAACGTATATTACTTTTTTGAAACCAATGTAGAACATGAGCAATAAAAGCTTCGCATCTAAACCATGCCAAGAGCAAACATTGTCAGCTAACTGAAGGCAGTTTTAAGTTACAATTATTCAATTTCTCACAAACTATTGGACCAATTTCATCTAAACTTTGTACCTTACAGCATCCTTTTGTAAAGGATATTAATTTTTCTCTCATATGAAAGCATTTCTGGTTTCAAGGGTAGATAACTGAGAAATAAACACTCAGGAAAAAAATCCTCGCATTCGATTACAGAGTCTCTGTGTTAGCAATTTAATGGAAACCTGAATGTCACTAAGTATAATAATTATATATTGCACAGGTAGAATCAAATTGCTGAAACCGGGAATTCAGGGTCCAGTCAAGATGAGTCACATTACTTAGAGTCCAATTTTTATATATCAAATAAAATAATACTGATAATAATAAAATAATGCAAGTCTTTTGACAAGAAATTTTGTTGAACAGTGAAGGTTTAGTCAAAAAAGTAGTATTTACTGCTGTGTTTCAGCCCTGTTACCTAGGTGATATTAGAAATCAAACCATTGTTTTTCAAACTTAAAGACAAGATCAATGGATTTCCCCCCCAGGAAATGTGCATTTCATGTAAAATACATCAGTTATTTCTAACTTGATCAAAATTAACCAAGGGGGGGGGGAAGAAAAAAAAAAGTTTTTCTTGGTGATACTTTAAAGTAATTGTCTGGCTGATAAACTGTAAAATAGTAAGTATATCACATATATCATTCTGATACCACATGATACACATGCACCATGATTGTAGTGTAAAATTTGGTCTTAGGTGTGGGCAGTGTTGATCAAGCAACAATAGCCTCTAGGAGATAGAAATTTCACATTAAAAACAATTTTTTTAAAACTGAGATTTTAAATGAGCATCATTTTGCAAGGAAGAATCAGTGACTATAAGTTCAGTTTCACAAAGCAATTTCTGTTTTTTAATATCAAGATTTTAAATGAGCATCATTTGCTAGGAAGAATCAATGACTCAAGAGTTCATTGTATATAGTGAAAGGTCATAAAATTCATTTCTTAGTTCAAGATCAAGGTGACTTGTGAGGGAACATAACTGACATACTCTACTCAGGTGATATAAACTTGATAAGCATTCGATATTGGACTATTTGATTACTATTAATTGTAATGATTTTAGTCTAAGATGCTTCAAGATCCTGAAGTCAGGTTGGTACAGATGGTTCATCAGCCTCTTGTTTTCTTTTATTAGTTTCCGGGCTTTGGTGAATGTGAAGGAAATTCTCTTGAAAATACTGAGGGCTGTGTTACAAAATACATTTGAATTTGCATTATATATCGAAGCTGTTGATTGATACGTCAAATTAATGTTTATCATTTTTTGAATTTTATGCATGTTCACAATAATTGTCATGGATGAATAGAACGTAATAACCTCTAATGTGAACAAAGTAAATTTTGAGTACAGAAGAGCTATCGATCAATATATCATTATAATCAAGCATTCTACATGAACTTTTCTCTTATATGATGAAATGGAGATAGCTTTATTTGATTCTTATCATAGGAAATAGCTATATTTTTGCATTATTTTTGCAGACTAAGCCATCCCAATATTGTGCAGCTGCTAGATGTTTTTGATGATAAAGCCCATGTGTACCTGGTCATGGAATTGTAAGTACAACCTCAATGAACGTTCAACAATGAAAAGCCTTAAAAAAATGTGATAATGAAAATATATTGTGTGGTGTAGGCGGATTAGTTTATCTATTAGAATTGCTTTCTTATATACCAGTCTCCCATAGCTTAGAAACAAATCAATTTGGTATCAGCTGGAATTTTAGGATAACTTCAATGTTTCCTTAAAGATGGAGGAAATGAAATGCATTAAGTCACAGTGTTGTATTTCCTTCCTGGTAAACTCATAACATGGATATTGCATTGCCACTGCAAAGACAGAGTTTGTATGTATTAGATAAATGATCTGATGGTAGTTTGATAAAAGCACAAATTTCAGCCAACAAAATCGGGATCACTGAACAGTAGATTTCCAGAAATAGAGTGTGGTTTTTATTTGTGACACTTGAAGATTTCGTAATGCAGAGGTTAAAGGTGTTTGGTTATGCCCCCTTTGAAAAAAGGGATCATATTGGTTTGCACCTGTTGGTTGATAGACTGAGAGTTGATATTGAGAACCCTTTGCTTGACAAACATCAAACTTGGAATACTCTAGGCCCTTAAGAGTAGATGACTCCTATTGATTTTGAGGTTATAAGGTCAAAAGTCATGGGTCAAACCACTCTGGGCATTAGAAAACATTGTCTGTTATCCTGGAAATCTCAACTTGATAAACTGGTAGCTCCTGTAGAGTAGATTAACTTCTTTCATTTTGAGGTCATAAGGTCAAGCATCAAACTCCTTTGGACATAATGAAATGGCCACTCAGTATCTACAGAACCCTTTGTTACTTGGTACACTAGTACTTCCAAAAGAGTAAATAACCCCTATCTATTGTGAGGTCACAAGGTCAAAGTTCAAAGGTAAAAATACTTAAGTTCTCTGAACATAAAAATTGTCAGCTAATATTTTGAGATTCCTCTACTTGATAGACATCAAAATTGGTATACATGAAAAAACTAAGAAGTAGATAATTGTTTTTGATTTTTAGATCATAAAGTCCAATGTTAAAGGTGAAATTTTTCTGCACATAATATCTTGAGAACCCTTTGCTGGATAGACTTCAAATGTAATACCCTGTCAGTAGTAGATGGCCCTTATTGAAGGTCACAAGGTCAAAAGTTAATCTACTCAGAACATAAGAAAATTTGTCAACTCTGTATCTTGTGAACACTTTGCTTAGTCACAGACATCAAACTTGGCACACTGATACATGTATCACCAATAAACTTGGCACACTGGTACATGTATCACCAATAAACTTGGCACACTGGTACATGTATCACCAATAAACTTGGCACACTGGTACATGTATCACCAATAAACTTGGCACACTGGTACATGTATCACCAATAAACTTGGCACACTGGTACATGTATCACCAATAAACTTGGCACACTGGTACATGTATCACCAATTTTGTACAATCATGATACTGTAGAGTCCTTATTTTATGTGAGTACGTAATATCGTGAAATGACTCATACATGTCAAATCACAAGAACATAAATTCACAATTGCTCTGTTGATCAAGATTTTTACATGCATTTTAGCAACATAGAAATAAAAGAGAGTGATTTTATGCTTCTTGCGAAATTACGTGATAATAAATTCCACACATATATGTAGGAATTTACAGCAGATATTCAAAGTTAGGGTAGCTCATTACACCAAAATTTTATTTCATGGCTTGATAAAACAACTTGAATAAAATATGGTTTCACCATCAAAAGAGTGATACAAACTCTCATTTATTTTATGATATATATTTTTGTGCCCCCTGAGATTGAAGACTAGGAAGCGTGTTGTTTTTGACCTGTCTGCAACAGTCATTTTGTAATTCTGTCTGAAACTTTAACCTTCCTGATAACTTTTGAACAGTAAATGCTAGAGCTTTGATATTTCACATGAGTACTCCTTGTGACAAGACTTTCCATAGGTACCAAAATATTTGACCTTGTGGCCTTGACCTTGCTGTTTGATATACTTTTTAAAATCTTTTAACCTTAACTTTTAAATGGGAAGTACTTGGGCTTTGATATTTCAAATTAGTATTCCTTGTGTTAAGACCTTTCTGTTGGTACCAAAATATTTGACTATGTGATCTTGACCTTGGTGTTTGACCTACTATTTAAAAACTTTAACCTTTGCCATAACTTTTGAATGGTAATACTACGGCTTTCATATTCCACATGAATCTTCCTTGTGATAAGACCTTTCTGTTGGTACTAAACATCTTGACCTTGGCATTTGACCTACTATTTAAAAATTTTGACATTGGCCATAAATTGTAAATAGTATATACTAGGGCTTTCATATTTCACATGAGTATTTCATGTGTCAAGACCTTTTTATAGACATAAAGATGATTGACCTTGTGACCTTCACCTTGGCATTTGGCCAACTTTTAAAAAACTTTAAACATTGTCATGGCCATCATTGGAATTTGCCAGTATTTGGGGCAATATTTGTTACACTAATGCTTCTTTTTTTGTGATTTTTTTTCTGGAATAATAAAAAAGTTTTGTTTACTTTGCAAATAAGAGATTTTAGAGGCTAAATTTCACTGTGAATTGATGCATGATATGAATATCTAATAATACATGTCTAAAAGACTTGGATAAACATCTTTTAGATTAAAAAAAATTATGAAAATTGAAACTGTTATTTGTTTATATTTTTTTTGGTTAGATTCACAGCCATAATCATTGAAAAAACATGTCAGTTAGGAAAAAAATACATCACATAAATGTATTTTAAAAAGAAATTGAAATAAATAGCAAAAATTCAAAAAATGTTGCAATTTTTCAAATTTGAACCATGCCAGATTGGAATTATAAAAGTACATTCCTTTGATAGATAATGGTTTACAAATCAAATGAATTTATAAAGGAAACTAATTTCTAAATGAGAAGTGCATAAAATTAGCAACAATATGATTATTTTTGTAATTTGTCTCAGTTTTGATCAGGATCGGTACTTTTTTCTCTGGTTTGTTTCAAATCTAAAAAATAACAGTATTTCTGAAATTTGTTCATTTCATTTCACTTTATTTTTAAAATATATTTTGTCTAATATTTTTTCCCCAAAAGATATATTTCTTGAAGACAAACATTTAAAAAATATATTAAGAAAAAAACTGTTGCAGTTTTCACACATAATTTTTTATTTAAAAGAATTAGAGCATTTACATTAGTCTTCTTCGCAGGTTTCATTAGATATTTATATCATGCTTCAAATCAAAGTGAAATTTAGATCTTAAAATTTCTTATTTACAAACAAAACTCCTTTCTATCATTCTCAAAAAAACCCACAAAAAAATTCTTATTAAATATTTGAGAGCTAGTATCACTCTCTTAATGGTGAAATTATACTTCAAAAGAGTGCTTATACAAGCCATTAAATAAAATGAGCCACCTTAAAGTTGGCCCTTTTCAATATTGCTAGATTGGGAAGGGAGGCATATGTGTATCTAAAATAGCAATTTGAAATCAAATGAATTTTCAAATTATAAGACAATTCATAAAAATAATGAAGTGTGCAGGTGGATGATTATTATGGAAGTAAGTTATTTTCAACAGATTTAATTTTCATTGTTTTGGAGGCAATTTCAAATCCTGCTCCAACTTTGGAAGATAAACTACATTTTATGTTAAGGAACAACAATTTTGCAACCATAAAATTGAATGCAAGTAGAACATTATTTTTGACCAAATTATGTAACCCTCACCCCCATACACACACACAAAAGTACCCACTGCATTCTATGTACTAACCATGCACATTCACCACTATGAAAACTTTTTTTTGTAGAGTGACAGGTGGTGAGTTATTTGATAGGATAGTTCAGAAAGGTAGCTATACAGAAAAAGATGCCAGCAACTTAATCAAACAAGTTCTAGAGGGAGTGGATTACATGCATGATAGAGGAGTGGTACACAGAGATTTAAAGGTGATGTTATGGGAGTTAGAAAAAAAAGTTAATAAATAAAGTATATTCAATGATTTGGTTGTTGACAGAGAGTTTATTTTTTGAGTGAGAGAGGATTTTCTTTCTACATTTTCACAAGTGCAATGCACTTTTTATATCAATTATGTATAAAAACTTAATGTGATCATATATATTGCACATAGATAATCTTGCAATTCACTATATGAAAAAACCAAGCAGTAATTGTAAACATGAGGAAAGTAGACTTTAAACATATCACTTTTGTTATTTTGACATTGTGAAAATAACAACTAGTGAAAATACCAGTTTTTATTCCATGGATGAATTACAATATTTCATTGTTGAAAATATAATAGAATAGGAATAGTTAGCTACCCTGAACTGAAGGCTCAAGAGCTTTTCTGATCAGAATTTGTCTGATGTCTGTCATCTTTAGACTTCTCACATTTTTGACTTCTTCCAAAGAACTGTTAAGCTAATTTCAACCAACTTACCACAAAACATCCTGTGTTGAAAGGAGTTCAAAAGATTAATAAAATTAGGAATAAAAGCATAGGTAATGCAAATTGTATTATAGTGCAGTCAAACAGAGTTATTGCTAATTTTCTGGGCAACAGATCACAAATACTGTTTTTCTTGACCATTTATTATACCCCTTCCCTCTTTTTTATCCCCCCCCCCAAAAAAAACCCCCCACCTGATGATGAGGGGGGTATACTGAAATTACCTTGTCCATCTGTTAGTCCTTAAGATGCAATTTGTCTAGAATATATCTCTAACACTGATGAACAGATTTGATTCAAACTCTATGTATATCATATATGTATAATGAAGTTGTGCACCTGCTATTTTAATTGAGAATTTTTAACATTCAAGGAAGTTTTGGAGATTTTTCTCCATTTTGAGGGGCCCCGTGGGGATCTGGGTTGTTAGGATAGATCCTCAGTACCCATTACTTGTCATAAGAAGTGACTTAATGGGGCAGTCTTTTGGATGAGACCACAAAATCCAAGGCCCTGTGTCACAACAGGTGTGGCACGATAAAGAGCCCTCCTTGCTCAAAGGCCATAAGCGCCAAGCATAGGCCTAAATTTTGCAGCCCTTCACCAGCAATGGTGGCGTCTACATATCAGTGAAAAATTCTTGAGCTGGGTGTTAAACAATGTATATTCAATAAATCAATCCATTTTGAGGGAGGAGTGTGTGACATTGTCCAGGGTATATCTTAAAAACCAATAATCAGATTTTATTAAAACTTTGTGTATATAATATGTATATAGTAAAGTTTTGAACCTGCCATTTTTATTGAAATTCTTCGATATTCAAGGAATTTATGGATATTTCATTTTCTTGATGTTTTTCACTTCATGGACTTAGTATTTTCGTTTAGATTTTGTTACAATCTGTGTTCTCTCAGAGATTGATGCATAAGTTTAAGTGAGGGTCTAATGCATTCATCAGTCGTGCTGTCTGTCTGTCCATGGATATAATTTTGTAAAAGATAAGCTACATCATTCACTAGCACATGCATGTTGAATAGGATTCCTAGAAATAATGTTCAGAAGTTATATGAAGCATATCTTAAATATTCTGAGTAAGGCCAAATAAAATGATATGTGTGTTTCCTATTACCAGGAGATTTTAATTCCAGTTAAGTAGGTAGGAAGGTAAAACATTTTATTTTAATGAAAACACTTTTATTTGATTTCAAAACTTAAAACATGACAATTCTGTCACCATAAGACAATATACATGTAGGACTATTTCTTAAAATTCCCATATGGTTCACTTGGCAACGGCAAGCCACATGCTCTCACCATCTTGGAGCACATGCGTAAATTTGACAAAATCATCAAAACACTTCAAATCTTTAGTGTAAATATTTTCATATTTCAAGTATTTTATTAACTGTACCACGAATTTAGTCAAGTGTAAAAATATGGAAAACACTGGACAGTTTCAGAATTTTGCGATATGTCTTTCATTGTGATTATGAAATATTTCAGGTTGGACATTTTTTCCCCAGGTAGGTTAGACAACTGGAAACTCACATATTAGTTTATTTGGCCTAATGCTTTACTGAAGAATATATAGTCTACATTTACATTAATTACTCTCAAGAAAACAGTTCCTCTTATGTGAAAAGGATAAGTGTGTGTATTGTTCATTGAGCACAAATTCACTATTTTCCACCATCCATTGTGCCCTGCAGGGGGTATTAGTCCCATTAGGACAGTTCTAGTTTGGAATGGAGGGATATTCTGTACTCACATTAAGTAGTTTTCTCAGTCAAACCCTTGTGGATGTTAAAGAGTATTTACCTTGGCCTTTTATGAAGATTGATTTTCTGATCAATAAAAAAGAAACGTTGCAAAAACATGCATTAGGTTTTGTTCATTATCAAGGAGCTGTAGTAAATGAGAAATTCAAAATTGAAAGATCACGTATTTCATTCAGAATAAAATGCAACTCTTTGTGATATATGTACTTTATAAATTCTGTAATTATTTGTGAAAGTATTGCAACACAAAATGATTCTACTTGAATTTATGGCATTTTGAAATGTGTCTGACATTTATGCCATTTTAGAAATGTGCTATAGATGAGTTTCTAGGTCATTTACATCACTCAGGCACAAGAATGCTTTATAGTACTTGTTAGATAACACACAAACTGATGCAATGACATTTCATGATTTAATTGAAATGAAAAATGAAATAAATCCCTGGTGTCAGGGCAGAATACAGCTTATAAATTGATACGCAAGCATCCTCATGTAATGTCAATTCAGTTGTTTTACAAGTCAACCCCTGGGGCCTCTTTAGGACCATAATTGAATAATAAGGGTACAAAGTTTTATATTGAAAAAATATACAATTTTTTTCTCGAGAATCACAAGGGTACATTTAGTTAAATTGATGTGCATGCAAGGACCCTAATGTAGAATAGATTTAAAACTGTTTACACCATGACTTCAAAGGCAAGAGCAAGCCAGAAATAGAAATTTTAAGATTTACATCAGAAAACGCCTCTGCGCTAGTGAGTGATGGACCATTTTTTCCATAATTATTTTTTCATTTATACACAAAAAATGAATTCAATGGATATTCTATTAAAAACATGGAGTTTAATTGTTTGCATAATATGGCAAAACACAGTTTATAACAGTAAACTTCCTGTCCAGCGAAAAAGAGTTTGTTACATCCGAACTTCATTATATATCCAAACTTTTTTGTTATTTTCCTTCCGTAGAGGAATAAATATCACTTTGCAATAAATGTGAATCTGTTATAAGCATATTTTACAGTTTATTTTGAAAGTACATTGAATATTGTTGTTTTTCTTCTTTTTTGCAGCCAGAAAATCTATTATATTATAGTCCAGATGCAGATTCCAAAATTATGATAAGCGATTTTGGTTTATCAAAAACTGAGGAGTCTGGTACCATGGCAACTGCTTGTGGTACACCTGGATATGTAGGTATGTGTAGAATATCTGAAAACTGGGTTTTGTGTGAGAAGAAATTTAAGTATCATCATCATCGTCATCATCAGTGTTTTGATTAACGTGCAGGATGTGGGATTGTTCCTGCATTAGTAGGATCCCTTCCAGGTGCCTGGCTGGCTGCACACAAGGCAGATTTCACTTCCTCTCTCCATTTCTTCCAGCGGAGTCGTCTCTCATGTAATATGAGGGCAAGGTCTTCAAGGCCAAGATGCTCCAGTAGCTTGTTTGACCTTATAGTGGCAGTGTCTTTGGGTTTTAAGCCACAGATTTGTCTTATCATGGCCCTGTCATTTCGTTGTAGATATTGTAGTATAAAAACATAAATCTTAATGTTATTCACAACAATTCTCTATTACCTGGTAGTACAAGTATCTATGATAATTTCATTGCGTAAAACAGATACAAATGTAATGGGTACTAACTCTACCATTGTGTGGTATAGTATAAAAGCAATACTATAATAATGATTTTACAAAACAAGGGACCAAATTCATTGTTGGGTACCAAGTCTATCATTGTGTAGTATAGTATAAAAGTAATACTATTCTGAGTGTCTAGTTAGCATTGAGCTAAACCACTCGCTTCTCTCAGCTGTGACCCAAATTCCGTCTTTGTGTCAGCAGCGGTATGTTACAGATGTTATTATTGTTGCCTTCAGGTTTGTTGATTGTCTGAAAAGAAAGTTTAACTTTAAACTTAGTGTGAAACAGAGGAAAAATAGGAGAGTTTTCAAGTTGCTGCTAGAACACCATTTTCCCAGAATTTTACACACACCTTTAGAATTTGATAGCCCTATGAATTTCTGATTTCTTGCAAGATTATTTTAAGTGGAAGAAAAATTAAAGATATGACAGACTTTACAATGTAAATGTACCAGAGCTTAAACAATATTTGTAAAAGCGGTGTTACATGTACCTCAGTTCGCAAAATAGAACTAAACTTGCAATGGAACTGCTTCTAGATAGAATACAAGCCAATGACTTGGGCGCAGGGGAGTGGGGCAGGCGGTTGTAAATACATCTAGTCTATGTAGTGCAGAAATTGTTGTTTTCTGTATTGAAACAGATATTTTTCAAAAGTACAAGAAACTACAGATCTACTGTGAAATTCAACTGAAATTAAGACCAGGAAGGATAGGGATAAGGAAGGGGAGAGGTGGCCTATTTGATTTTTATCAGCATCTTGATGATATTTTTTGTCATTAATCTGATGACAATATATGAAATAAACAATATTCAAACTATGTGTTTTGATTTGTCGATACATGTCATGCAATTGTAAATATAACAAAAAAGGTGTAGCACATTCTTTATTTTAATTTGGTAGATTATTAATTCAAACATTTAAGTATTAGGGCCTACTACTGTTCATGAATTGATACTTGTAAATTCTGTAGCCCTTTGATAGTGTCCATGCAAATCTGAACAATAAAGCTTGACCTTTGCAGCTCCACTAACCGCAGATCAGCATTGCATTCACTGCTTCAGTGAACACGGATTGCCATCGCAAATTTTGTAAATATAGTATCCCTCCCTACATTTCTCAATTTTGCTCTCTCTGCAAAAGTATTGGTTCAATGTCTGTCTCTCCTGCTCCAACACATTTGCCCCACCTTATTTCTATTTCTGCTTGTCAGCAGCGCAATCACGTTTAAGATTTCATACTATAAATATTGCACATGTAATTGTCTGCACCGAAAGTATCAAGGGCTATCTAAACTTCAAAATCACATGACTGCAGTGCATAAATTGGTTCAACAGTAACTCAAAACTCTACTATAGTTGAATATCATTATTAGGTCACCTGAATAAACTCAGGTGACGTATTGCAAATGGTCTGCATCTGTCATCCTCCGTCATGTAATGTCTATTATCTGTCGTGTGTTAATAATTGAACATTTTTAATTTCTTGATAATTTTTTTTCAAATTTGGTATGAAGCATCTTTGGGACAAGGGGGACATAAATTGTAAATTCCAGGACTTCTGCACTCCTAGGACCTATGGGGCCGGGCAAAAATTGACTAATATTCAAAAATCTTCTCTATGTCTGCATATCCGTAAGGAAAACTATATGCATAGTGATGTAGAGCATGGAGGTCTCTACCAAAAATTGTAAATTCCACAATCCCCTGGGTAGATGTTCTGACTCCAGGGCTGGGCCAAACTGTGTATATATTATTTATGTGTAAAACATTTCAAAAAACATCTTCATTATCGTTATTCTAAATTGTTATTTAGAATGAGCAGGTGGTCCTTTACCAAATTTGTTAATTTCATGATTCCAGGGGTAGGAGTTTTGTTATCAGGCTAGTACCAAAGTGGTCAGTATTAATGTGTTGACAATTGATCTTATTTAACTTCTTAAATAACTACATTCCATTTTTTTTTTAAATTTGATATGAAACATCATTGAAACAGAGGTAACATAGTTGGTAAATTTCAGGACTCTTGCACCCCAGGCTCCTTAGGATTGGGGCAAAAATAACCAATTTTCAAAAATTTCTACAACTACATATTTTCAAAGAAAACACTAAATAGATAGTGATGTAGAACATGGGAGTCTCTACCAAAGTTGTAAATTCCATGATTCCATTAGAGGTGCTGACTCCAGGACAGGACTGAACTTGGTATATATAGTGTATATTGTTAAACATTTAAATAATATCTTCTTTAATGCTACAGATGCTAAAATTAAACTAGATAAATATTTAGAAGGAGTAGATATAGTTCTTTACCAAAAATATAAATTTCATGATCCTAGGGGTAAAGATTTTGGTTCCAGGTTGAGGCCAAAATTATTATTGTGATTATTGTCTTTATCATTTGAAAGATGTCTTTAAGTTTGCTGATACAGTATAAAAACTAAATGCATATTTAGGAAAAGCAGAAAAGGATGTATACCAAAATTGTGAATTTAGCAACTCCAGGATTTTGATCTTGGGATGGGTCGAAATTAGTCATATCGTTAATATTACATAATTATATTTATT
The DNA here is from genome assembly GCA_024699665.1 of Ostrea denselamellosa. Classification (NCBI taxonomy): domain Eukaryota; kingdom Metazoa; phylum Mollusca; class Bivalvia; order Ostreida; family Ostreidae; genus Ostrea; species Ostrea denselamellosa. Next base: position 414,313 of record JAMZEH010000036.1, on the reverse strand, counting down.
ACATAAAGCCATTCTTCAGTATAGGCATTTACGAGGGCATTCACGTGTTAAGACCACATGTTGTTTTATAGTTGCTGAATATTAGAATTTAGCTAAGATCTTAAGAACAAGATTTTTTTTTCTCTAGATTTTATCGTCCTTGGGACTAGTATACTTTTAACTAATACAGGTGACCGATAAGGCCGGTGGGCTTCTTGTTTAGAGGATCTCATCTCCTATCTGTAGCATATTGTTAAATTGACTATTCCCTTACAAGAGGATTGTCAAAGCAATACTTTGATAACACATGTTACTCTGATGTAGTTCCTATTCGTACTCAAGATAACAATTACTTTGGAAATCTCTATTTAAAAAAAAGAAGTCCCAGCTAGATTCTGTAGCTGTCACATGTTGCTAAACTTCTCTTTTTAAACCATTTCATGAAACTTCACACACAGAATCCTTTTGTAATGTGGATGTGTAATACTAATACTAGTAATTGGGGGGGGGGGGGGGGGGTCAAAGGTCAACAGTTAACTCGGAAATCTAAAATTAAAAATTAAAAGTGGTTTTCAGAATCTCAACTGAATTCTTTTTACACTTGAATTGATGAAACTTTACAAAGAATCACCATGAGATGAGGATATCTCCTGATTGGAATCAAAGGTTAAACTCCTAGGACATGGGCAAAAAAGAGCATGATTTCCTGATACTAAAAAAATTCTGTTTATACATTGACATGCTGGAGTCAGAGAATTTCACACCAAGGGACCACATAATACAAAAAAATGGGCTCCATTTGATAAAATATTTCACAGGCTTTAATTAAATTTCCTGAATACCCAGAGTTGTGAGCTCAACGAAGTCAAAGCAGAAAATGCAATGGTCAGATACTAGAATGCAGAAGTTATATATATATATATATATATATATATATATATAACCTATCCCTGTAAGAAAGTTTGAGGGGTATATCTGTCTTTCCATCCATCTGTCAATATTTCATCAACTACGCCAGGCCATAACTTTGTTAATGAAGAGATATTTTATTAAAAGCTCATACTTTACACAGTGGTTACTTTTAAGACCGGAATGATGGTGTCTTGACGCCAAAACAATGAATTGATTAATTGAATATTTTCATGCCCTAGCTTAATGGAATGACGGGGGCATATAGTATTACCCTTTTCCGTCATTCTGTTCTTCTGTTATAATTCAGTTTTTGGTCATTATCTTTGCTATGGATGCACATAATCAGCTGAAATTTGATATATAAGGTACATCATGAGAAAATCCAGATCAAGTTGTTCTTCGGTTCTGGTTGAATAATTTTTGACAAAGTCGTGCCCCTTGAACTTGGAAAATTTCAAATAATTTATAGTTTCTACACAATGTTACAGCCACAAACGGACGTTTTGAATTGAAATTCAGGATATAGATACATCAGAAGAGTAACTGTATGGTTATGGTAGGATAATTTTTGGTAGAGTTATTCCCCTTGGAATTAGAAAATTTTAAACAATTCAGCTTCCACTCATTTCAATCAGACATGGACATTTTGAATTCAAATTTTAAATATAAATACATCAAGAAAATACACAGGTCAAGTTGCTTTCAGGATTCTATCCGATTTTATGTAGCAGAGTTATTTCCCTTGGAATTAGAAAATTTCTAACAAATTCAGGTTCTGCTCATAACTTAAGTCAAACATGGACATTTTGAATTTAAATATGGGATATGGTTACAGCCTGAAAATATGCAGGTCATGTTCATCATGTTCATAAATTTGGTTCTGGTTTAATAATTTTTGAAAGAGTTGAATCACTTGGAATTAAAAAAAAAATTTCCAATAATTCCATTTCCACTGATCATTATCTCAATCATACATGGGTATTTTGAATGGAAATTTGGCATACATACATATATACCTGTTTCCATTCATCATAAGAATGCATAGATCAAATACTTATTTTGGTCCAATCAAATAACTTTTGGCCGAGTTTTGGCCCTTAGGTGGGGCATTTGTGTCACTGAGACACATCTAGTTGTACCAAATTTTGACAGTTTCTAGAAGATTAAGTTAATATCTCTGTGAATTATATATTTGGTCTGTGATAACTAGGTTTATTTCCTTCAGGAGTTTTGATTATCATAAACAAGGGAACTTCATGCATTTTGTTTGTTTGGTACATGTATACACACTAAATACCATTATAGTTAGACATTTCATCAAAGTGTTTATTTTTTTTTTTTTTCAAATTCACAGCCTCTGTCACAGACTTAGAAAAATATACCTGACCTAGTATGTAGAATTTATTCAGAGATTACAAGGAAATAGGACGTAAGCACTGGATTAAAATGAATTAGAAGTGAATGGTTTGTCTGAAATAAGGCAGGAAATTATTGTTGCTCTGTGTACATTGAATATAATTAATCTCACCATCTTGGTCACTTTTTTGCAAAATACCAGACTGGTGCCTTGTTTATAAGATTGTTGGATGATGTAGTATTTACGTAATAGTGTAAGAAATATAGAACTCCCATCCACAACAGCCTACGAATGCCACAGATTTACAAATAATAAAAAAGTGATGTAGCTATGAATATAGACTCTATCAAAAGTGTCTGTATATCATGTCGAGGGTTTATGTAGCCAGGACCATTACTTCACACTGAATTGATTTCAACTGGTAGTGGTGGCTACAGTGATGTCTTGTTTAAACCCAGTGAACTATAATTTTGGAGAGAACTGACAGGATTTCCCAAGGGCAGGCTTCACCAAGTAATGACAAGTTTCAGTTTCACAGACTTCACTGGTATTATTTTGGTATTTACTGAGATGAATCTTGACAGTAATCACCCATCCTCACTCACCCTGTAACTGTCTAATGATGAATGGATGACTACACTGCCAATGGTTGGTTGGTTCTCAACTTAAGTTGGTTCTCGACTCTTTCAGGTCATTGCCAGGAGAGAGGTTTATATCCAGTGGTACAAATGCTTTGAAAGTTATGATGTAGAATGCATGAGGTCCACTATTTAATTGTAAGATGTGGGATTTTTTTCACTAAAAAATATAAATTTTTGTATGGTATATTATTTTACAAGATCATTGAATAATATGTAAAATACTGTCTGCAAGACTGCAAATTAATTTCCAAACTCTGAGTATAGAGAAATGCTAACTGAAAACAAGAACAGTTCAGGAATTGCAAACCTCCATCAATTAGGCGTCCCATTCACAAAATTTGATAAGCTTACACCAGTCATCAGACCATTTTTGGAGCTTTACATGAAATTCAAGCTGTAATTTTCATTTAATCATATTTACACTATATAATTTTCTGATCATTTTCAACTCTTTTGTAGAGTATTAAGTTCATAGGTCAATGATGCATAAATCAGTTGACAGTACTTGGCATGATGGCAAACCATGATTTGACTGCGGGAACATTGAAAATGACATATTTGTCATTTTAAGTAAAAAGTATAAGCACAGATAAAGCTTACTGTAAATTTCAAAAAAAAAATTATTTTTAAATTTGTGTGTGTGTGTGTGTGTGTGTGTGTGTGTGTGTGTGTGTGTGATATCATACAAACCCAACAGAAATAAAGCTTTGACTTTCTTGCCAGTCAAAAAAAATGAATGCAGTTTTCCATTATATTTTGGTTTTTGTATCTGGGTGATAATTTGTAATTGGTCTGTCAACTCTGGTCAGCTTTCCTTAGCTGTGAGTTAATTGTAAGAACACTGGTCTGACTGTATGTTTTTAAAAGATGATCACCTGTTACTAATGTCTCGCTGCAAGGTTAACTGTAAGACTGTAAGTCATTATCGACATATGCGCATGAGACTGACGTGTGTTTAACAGCGCTACCGTATTGCCAAGGGAAAATTATTTTCCATGTCAAAATTATTGACAATATATATATATATATATATATATATATATATATATATATAAAAGTAGAGTAGCAGGTTTACATGATGCTATTTATAGACCTGACTTTGTATTTTTTAAACAGTTATTCTCATTGCACAGTATTTCACTTATAAATCAGTATTTTTTTTAGTCTGAATCTGATGTGATCATGTTATGAAACCATTTTCAGTCAATATCCTGAATCAAAATTACATTTATGCATTAATATGATATCGCTTGGGATGATTAGTGTATATGTAGCTGATGTCAGATTTAGAGTGGATGAGCGTTCAAATTAAAGCAAGACTGTACTTTTAGTTCACATGGATAAAGTCAAAGCTAATGACTGCGTATCAATTGGCTAGGGGGAGTTCGGTCATTAGGAATTAATATGGCCAATTATCAATATGGCCATATGAATAGCATTACATCCAATGTCGATCATCATTTGAAATCATTTCTACACCTCGAACAAGAGGTGAGATAGCACATACGATGTGCACACTCACACACATATATATATATATAACTTTAATTTTAATAGTGTCACTCGTATTGGGTAATTGTATCATGTAATAGTGCTTAGCTTTAGTAATGTTGATTTTGTTTGAATATTTGTTACGTTTATGTTTGTTTTATGTCACTTTGAAAATGTTTACTCATATCGAGACCTCATCAGGTGTAGATGACGTAAGACCAGTACTTGGGCAGTCAGGACCATAACTGTCAGGGTTCTCTAATATGTCCATTTTATGGTGAGCATTTGGTGAAGGAACAGTGGTCACCTATTTGACATAGCTAAACCAGGTTGAAAAGAAACACAGTGATAGAAGTACTACTTTAGAAATCGTAACATGTAGTGTGGCTTGAACTCACAACTTTCTGGTTACAAAACAAAACGCTCTGACCAGTAGAACAAGAGAGAGAGAGAGAGATAATGTATCAGCATAGTGTTTGATACAATAAAATGTATTAATTTCATGCAACATTCTCCTGGAATTGCCATTGGTATGAAAGACCATATATGCACATTACAGCACAAATTAAGGCAATTCAAGATATTTGGATGCATCACAAATACGGATGATTTTGATGGGAGCCAAAGTGTCTGGGTAAACAAAGCCCCACTGAATTTTGGTGTTTTTGAATAATGTGACATTTGATGTTCATTCTGCTGAAAATCTTGTCCAAATTTGTTCCTCAGACCCCATTTTGAATGTTAAATATTACAGTTGTAAACAACAAAGAAATAAAGAACTCCATTAACAACTTGTTTTAAAATCAAAAAGAGTACACATACGTATGGTGCAATCTTCTAATATTTCTTAATTATGACAAAAATCCATTCTTAAATCATAAAACCTTTTGTGAACTGGGCTTCATATTTCATATGAGAGGAGTGAAATTGCATAGAACTTGATTAATGCATTATTTTATTGATAAAAATTGTCCCCTCTCTCTCTCTATCTCTTTCTCTCTCCAAGGAAAACTGTTGGATACAATTTAAATGTCTAATCCATCAATTAATGAATAATTGAAAACATCATTGATCACAAGAAAATCCATACTATATACATGAAGAAATTGATGCCAATATAAATTGTTTGTTCTTTTTTTTGTTTGTTTGTCAGCACCAGAAGTCCTAGCACAGCAGCCTTATGGGAAAGAGGTGGACTGCTGGTCAATTGGTGTTATATCATACATTTTGTAAGTACAATCATCATTGGTACTGACTGATCATAGCATACATTTTGCAAGGATATACTGCATTGTAATATTATGTTTGTTGTTGTTCAATACATTTTCATTCTTGATAAACTGCTGTGTGGTGGCTTTTTTTTTTTTGCTTTTTTTTTTTTGTGATTTGGCAAATGTGGAGATATGTAAGCAACACAAAATGTATTAAACTCATTTATTGCATTTTTGTATCAAATTCAATGCTGAACGTAAAAACAAAATGTAATAAATATTGCCTTTAATTGAATTAACAATCATTATTTTAACGAACGCAGTTATTATATTTTGCTTCAAATTCAACACAGAATGAAATTTTGCAAGATGTTATAAATATATAAGATCTATTGAGCATGAAATTAGCATGAAATCAAATAATGTAAGATATCATTAATAATGTTGAATTAATGCATGATTCAAATGAATCCAAGACACATTACGCATGTGTACTATTAATTAATGAGAGCAATATTGAGTTACTGATCTCTTTTATTGAATTAACCATATATCATTGTTTTAATATATCAGCACAATTATTACATTTTGCATTACTACATTTTGTGTCACGATCAATGCAAAATGTAATAGATATGAAATTTATGGTTATAAAATCTGCAATAGTAGCTATCTTAATATATTATTGGGTTTTAATGTGCATATGTATTCATTATTTATGTATATATGTGTGTAAAAACATTAAATAGTATCTTCTTTAATGCTATTGATACTAAATTGAAACTAATAGATATTTAGAAGGATTGGGTTGTCCTTTACCAAATTGTAAATTTCATGGTCCCAGGGGATAACGGTTTTGGTTTTAGGGTGGGGTCAAAGTTATTATAGTGATTATTGTCTCTATCATTTGAAGACTTCTTCAAGTTTGCTGATATGGTATAAAAAATAAGAGTGAATTAGGAAAACCAGGAAAGGATGTACCAAAACTGTGAATTTTGCAACCTTGGGGTTTGGACTCTAAGACAAGTTCAAATTGGTCATATTGTGTTAATGTTATATATATTACATCAAGTCTTTCATCAGTATAAGCTCTTTCAGAGGCATTTAAGTTTTAAGACCACATTTTGTTTTATAATGTTGCATACATGTGATAATTTTTCAACCACAAATCTGTACAATGCCTTCAAGAAAGTGTATTTTTTATGTGAAATATCTGTATACATGAAGTTTGCAAAATGTGATTTAAAATCTATACAGAATACCAATCACAAAATGGTTTTATACATCTACAAAAATTTCTTGCAGATAAATATTTCATAAATTCCTTAATTTGATTGTTGAGACCTATCAATATTTCATAATTTCTAATTTTCTTAACAGGTACATTGCATTTGCAATTAGTAAAGATTAGAGAAAATTCAGTTGATCATATTTGGTGACGCAAACAACTTACATTTAAAGTGGTGAATGAGTTTTCATCAATTATTCCAACAATTGAAAAATAAGATTTTATACCTTTTCAAATTCATAGAAAATGTTCTCTCAAACCTGCTCATTTATCCTCATAATTACAATGTCTACAGTGACAAATTATCTTAGACTGCTATTAGTTTGTTTACCTTAAATTAATTCATTTGAAGTAAAATCAAATATAACAAATGTTAGTTTGCTTGGTTTCTTCTTAAACCAAAACACCTGTCTGACCTATTTCTGACCACAGTGCAGAGCATTTTTTTTCTTTGATGGGCCAAGCATATTGAAAGTCCAGCAAAAGGAAATTGACAATGTTATGCAATCCAGACAAGTGGAATGAATCATGAGAAATCAAAGTAATGAGGACTTAGATTATTGATTGATTATTTATCGCTTTCCGCCACACTCAACAATTTTTCAGTTATCTGGTGACATCCAGTTTTTGTTGGTGGAGGAGAGAAGCCAGATACAAATGTACCTGGGAAGAGACCACCGACCTTCCGCAAGTAAACTGGCAAACTTGCTCACATAACGCCGCGGCCGAGATTCGAACACGCGCTGACAGAGGTGAGAGGCTTTGTGATTTTGAGCCCGATGCTCTAACCACTCGGCCACGGAGGCCCCATGAGGACTTAGAAGCCATAAACAAACTTAGGGTATTTTTTTTTATTTAGGGTGAATTTAGATGTAAAAATGTTATGTTATGGTATGAAGAGAGTTGAAAAAGTGTACATTTTCTTGTACAGTCTGTGCATATCACTTGTATGCTGGTACTAAATATTAGAATTTAGCTTAGATATGCAGAACAGGAATTTTTTTTCTAGATTTCATAGCCCTGGGCACTAGTGATACTTTTGACTAATACTCAGGTGACCAATAAGGCCTGTGGGTCTCTTGTTTATTTAGAACACTTCTGACTATTTTGTTTTTTGCTTGCAATGGTACATGTATTTTAACATCTATATATATATATATTAAAAACTATAATTTGATTTACTTATTGAATCCCTCATCATTCTGACTTTCACAGGCATCAGTACAGTTCCCAAGCATATTTTGAACAGTCAAATGGTTTTGTATGAAATTCAATGCACCCAGTTTTATGATGATGCAAAACTGAATTAAAAATTTTCTATGGAAAGAAAACAATTTAAAAGTCTCCAGGACCACTAGGCCTAAATATGCTGTTTGGCATTTCACTAGTGATAACCAAGGTGACTCCTAATTAACTTCTTCACATATCACATCATGCCTTTTGGCATTATATGGAGACATTTAACACAGAAATATTTTTTTTTGTTGAAAATGGCAGATGGCAGATGGCAGAAACAGAATTTGGTATTATAATTGAAGATTCACATAGCAGGAAAAATGATCTTGACAAATGGTGATGGTAAAGTGAAATTGATGAATTAAAATGTTTTCCGCAATTTTGCAAAACAGAAAAAAAAACCCATTATTACCTAATTAGGCTGCAAAATGATGTAATCACATGATGGACCAGTATTTAGTGTAAAACTGGCTAAATGATATAATATGTGTTTAATTTCCTTGAGCATGCATTTGTTGCATGTTGCCATGATGTGAAGCACTGACTGGGCATAAGCAGTATGTATTCTGCAGAGCAGTTTTGTTCTGGTACATAGCCAGAGTCATCAGCTTAGTGATTTATAGAATTGCCTAGGACACCTTATAAAACAAAATTTGTGATTAGATCAAATGACTCAATATCAATAAATTGTGTAAGTCTGACTAAGTCATAAAAGTAACAAATGAATCATTCTATCACGTATGATAAGGAGAGTAACACAAAACCAAGCAAATTTGCCCCCAGCGAATAACTTACAAAAACGATAGTGTCTGTCTTGATCATACTAATGGAATTTCTATATCAAACTGAGTCTTGCCTATGTTGTGTTCAGAGTGGAAATTGCACAATGGCTGATGTAAGTTAATTATGATTTCCAATGATGAGGAAAATCCATTGGCACAAATTAGACAAATGCAAAGTGAGTGTGCTACATGATGAAACTGAGAAAATGTTGTCTCCACAGACTGTTTCCTAAAACTTGAGAGTCACTTTTTTCCAGTAAAATTCCTGTAAGCATTGCAACGGCTTTTGAGAGGGAAGTGGGCTAGCTGCTATGGATAACAATTTCATAACATATTTTCTCAACTTGTAAGAAATAAAAATAGAGGAATGAAAAAAAAAAAAAATGAACAAGAAGATAAGTGATTGAGAAAAAGTGTCAGCAGGAGTTATGTCCCTTTGTGGGGTCAGCTTAAGGTCATTAAGTGAAAAGTCAAGTTTCCCTTCTTTATCCTTCCAAATGTAAGAGATTATTACTGTGAATTATATCTAACTATTATCTTTTCCATTGGAACTGGTTATATACACTCATTTAGATGCATACTGTATTAATCAGCATTATCCATGTACATTTATATTTGCTGAATTACTTTAAAATACATATATATGAAAGTATGCATATGTCTTCATTACTGTGCTGCTAGAAGATGGATACATACATGCTTTTGATGCCCCTACATTGAAGATTAAGGGGTGGAGGGGGTGCATATTGCTTTTTTTTCTGTCTCTCAAAAACTTTAACCTTGCTTTGATGAATGATAGGGCTGTCACATTTCATATGTGCAATCCTTGTGACAAAACCTACTGTTCTTTTGGTACTAAAGTGATCTTGAAGTTGACCTACTTTTAAGAAAAGAAAACCTAAGCAATATCACCTGAAAGTTAGGGCTTTCATATTTTGTCTATGACAAGACCTTTATTTGATACTATGACAGAGATTTTGAAATGAAAAAAAATTCATTGGTCAAGTGGACCGGCAGATTGATGAAATTTACTGGTTTGAACAAATATTTACTGGTCAGTATTTAGTTACTGGTATAAAGGGGAAAATTCCAAGCAAAATAAAACTTTAAAACAAATTAATATTTACTTTATTTAAAGCACACAATATTCACAGCCTGTGACCAAGGTAAGAGTAAATTTGGACTGTTAGAATGCCTTACATGGCTTCAGATGCCTTATTGAGTCAGTATTCTCCATGAGCTGTGAAAGTGCATGCATTGTGCAAACAGCAATGGAGCCCAAACTGGTATGGCTTGCATGCTGATTGCAATTAGGCCTAAATCTCAATGATGCATCTGTCCACATGACGAAGTCGAATTCACGTAACAAAAGTTGTATCATTAGCAGCTTCCAGCCATACCCGCTTATGATTCGAATGTGACCCCAAAAAATATAAATGGGATATCATTGAATTTTGCACATGAATTGTCTGGTTGGTACTGGATCCAAAATCCTAAAAGTGCTTGAATTTATTCAATGAAATACACATATTCAAATGTTTATTTGATTTCACAACTACATTTAAAAACCGTACACGTAAGATGTTAAAGTTCCAAACTTATCTTTTACATATTAACGGTCCTTCAGACTGATGATATACAAAAAATTACCGGACTTCAGAAATATTTGCTGGTTTTGCCAGTGGGACCGGCAGATTTCAAAAACTCTGCAATGATCATGGTTAATCTTGTGACCTTGACTAACAGTTTGATGCATTTCAAATCTTTAACTGAAACTTTAACCTTTCTCATAACTTTTTAATGATGAATGATAAGGCTTTCACATATGTACATTCCTTGTGACAAGGACTTTCATTTCATTAGGTACCAAAGTTTTTAAACACTTGACCTTTGCGTGTATCTTTGATGTCACCAAGGGCATGGCATAGTGCTTCATAAACATATTTGGGGTTTTTTTCTTTGAATTTTTTTTTTTTAAATTCAATAGACCCACAAAACTTTTCTTTTAAAACTTTATCAACAGCAAATTTATGGTAAGTTTGAATTTGGCCCCATTTTGAGGGTGCAGAAAACAGTTCAAACACCTCATGATAAACCAGTAATGATGCATAATGCAAAATGAGCATATATATTATGAAAAGGATTAAACTGCCCATTTTCCATTCCTCAGATTTTATAATGTATATCAAACAATTGTAAAGCAATGTACACATGTATTGCTTCAGAAACAGAGCAGATAAGTTTATTCCATACATGTCTATCTATCTGTCAATATCTTCAGGTGTCTAATAGTGGACTGCTTACATGGCATATATAAATCTGATTTAAAAAAGAAAAGAAAATTGCATGTAAACTTAGCATTGTAATGAGGAAATTCAGACTAATATTGAAATCTGCAGCCTTTCATGTTAGATATTGGTCCTTGTCACTCCTTATTCCTACAATAAACACAAGATTAGAAACCCCAAGATGATATGGTCAGTTGGATGAGGATCATGCAGTATATGCCTGTCTTGTTGTCAATCATTCTCAGGTGTACAAGGATTGTAATTATATTTTAATACAAATATCAACCCTTCACCAGAAGTTATGTCCCTTTGGGGTCAGCCAAAGGTCAATAAGTGAAAAGTTTACCCTACCAAATGTAAGTGGTTACTACTATGAATTACTACTAATTATTATGGTTTTATACAATTTTAGGGCTGCCCTGTCCTGGGGCATTATTGTAGTTGACTGCAGTTGATGGGAAAATAACAGTTGTCAAAGCTACAGATCAGAAAATTACAAAGGCCAACATGGAGAAATACGATTTTTTTCACTGCAAGGGCATAACTTGTGCAAAATGCTGATGCATGTATACAGTAGTAGATAGAAAAGACTGGGTTCTGATTACATTACGGAAAATATGTTGTATTCAAGCTCCATCTGACAGTGTAAAAAGATTTAAAAAAAAAAAAAATGGAGGTTATTTATCCCCCCCCCCCCATTACAAACACATGTACATTCCTTTCATTTATAATTTGTAATTTTAGAAGAAGAAAAAAGTGAAAAGTAATTTAAAAAAAAAGCTTGTTATGGTCTGAATAACTTTCCATATAAAGCAATTCTCTTTGAGGAATGAGAGTACCAAATTAAACAGTGTACCTCATCCCCTGATGTGTCACTTGGAGGCTGTTTACCCAAGATCTAACAGGGATATAAATGTGTCTAGGTGTTTCATGATAATTTGCTCCAAATCAAAAGTGAAATTATTTGAAATAGAAAGAAATATTAGAGTTTGAATATTGTCGGGATGAAAAATCAATGACTGAGGAAATTACTTTGTTAGGAGTATGTATTTGAAATGAAGGATGTAATTGAATCACTGCAGATGGATGTGTGTTGTAAAAATAAGTACAAATTTGACCTTTAAAAGCAAAGATATTTTTGTAATTTTTTTTATTAGAGCTTAGAATGAACTTTCAAATGTTGGTGGGCATTTGTCTAAAAATCAATGTAGTTAATTAATGAGAGGGCCAAAGGTCTGTACCGAGGTCTGTGGGGAATGAATTGGAAGTCAGGTTTCCCTGTAGAAGTGATGTAAGCACGAGTTCCTAGATGAGGATGTATGAATATTTAACTAGCAAAGAATTATGATTAACAAAATATTGTTGAATATAAGGTACATGTATATAATTAGATAACCAAGATGAGCTTACTTGATAGCTGACTTCAGCAGAGGAACTGTCTTTTATTAAAAAAAACTATATCCTGAATGTGTGCTAATTATAGTGAAATTTGTAGTTTTATATCTCATTTAGAACTAATATTCTAGAGTGCATGGTTGAGATAGGCAGTAATATGAACTGGTTATTCAGTATCGTACACTACTACACGAGAGAGTTCCTGATTTATATGGCAATACAAAACAGTGCATCAACTCCTATTGTGCCAAATGTTAAATTCTCAAATATAAGTGCAAACATGGGTTGTTAACTCTAGGAGTGATGGAGAAGAATGTCTCTCTGAGCTAAGTATTTCTTAAACCATTATATTTGAGAAAAATAATTGTGTGATGTGAATAAGAACATTTCTTGCTGTAGGGTATATTCTACTCATACTATCTAATCAACGTCATAGTTTTTTAAGTTTAAGTTTGGTTCCCCCCCCCCCCCCCCCCCCGTTTTTTTTTTGCTTCACTTGAGCCAAATTAAGACCCCAATGACTATTTTCATCAAAATATGTTCTTAATCTATAACTGTCTAGCTGTCTTGAGAGGCCATGCAGTTTAGTCATAGTGGAGAAGTAGAATAGGTAACAGGCATAGTATATTGCTAATCAAGATCCAAAATGACTGTAAAGATTATGTTCTGACCCTGTACAGACCAGCCATGTAGCTGCAGATTTATGGAGTCACCAAATCAGTGACAATCCATTTTAAAATATTTTGATAGAGAATGGTCTCAAACGTAATGACTGTTACATTTGAGTTTTGGGAATTCCAACTGACAACCAAAGTCATTTGTGTGAATGATTTTCATCAATGTGTTAATCTCAACAGGCATGGGCTACTCTCACCTCTTCACTGGGAGTAATCTAAATGTCCTATAAATGTGTAGTACTGTATGTTGTTGTACTTGAAGCTAGCTTATTGCTCATGGTTTCCAAGAAAGCAAATGTAATTAATGACTTGGATCGTTCATGAAATAGGTCCAAGGTTTTCTGCTGATCACAACTAAAAATATTTGAAAGCACAAGTATTTCATTATTAGCATTATTTATGAAGTATATAAATGTACGCGTCACCTGTACAATGTGCATATCTCACGCTGAAAAAAATAGACCCTAGTTATATGTATTGTGTGCAGCCACAGAATGATGAAATCTGGGTGTGCAGATTTCTTACATCAAGGTCCAAATTCCTCAGGATATATGAACTTTAATGAAAAATTCATCTTGTCTATGTACTTGAATATGAAATTATGAAAGAGATAACATTCAATGAAAGCTGTATACGAGCACTTACTGCACATATATGTGCTTATCTTCATACTCGTTTATTTTGTAGTCTGTAAATTTATGCATATACATACAAAATGTTAGGAAACAGGAAACTTATACATGTTTCAAGAAGATAGTAGGCATTAAAAACAGCACTAAAACAGCATTTAATTATTGCACTCATATCTCATGCTTACACCCTCCTTTAATAATAACTTTGCAAAATGAACTGATTAAAATATCAAAATGATTACATTTATGAACTTTGAACCCAGGTCATATTTGTGTTTATGTCTCCCAGCTGATCTGGTATGTGAGCTCTAGCATATTCTGAATATGGTAAATAACAAATCATGGGGGGGGGGGGGGGGGGGGGGGGGTGGGGGGGTGGGGGGTGGTCATTGATTTAAATAAGATAAGAAAAAGAACACTGATTCTTTTTTTTCCATTTTAGCTGGTAGGTTTTCATTTTAACCTGTGGATTTTATATCCATAGGCTAAAATTAGGCTGTGGTAGAAAGGTTAATTTCAACCCAATTACCTCTGTGAATGAAATATGTTGACTTTGTTCTAGATCACATTCAAATCCATGTTAAGTTCTGTTGTGAATAGATTTTTAAGATTGAAGTTTAGTATAGTTTTTATGTTTTGTTTTTTTTTTTATTTTGTCTTTCAGATTATGTGGTTACCCTCCGTTTTATGATGAAAACGATGCAGCATTGTTCCAACAGATTCTCCGAGCCGAGTACGAATTTGATTCACCATATTGGGATGACATATCAGAGTCAGGTAGGGAAAACTAAAATAGAATTAAAATAAATTCATTTTTGATTATGGCCTTTTTAATGCTATATTATTTTAAACTAGAACACACATTTGACAATTTACTTGGATCACATAATAGTAGAGTGTTTTGTGGTGTAAGAAATACTAACATTTTATACCATAATATTGAGTCTTTATTTCTGTCATAATTAATCTTTCACTGAAAACATCTTGTAAATCATCTGTGATTGTTTGTTTGTTTTACGTCCCATCAAGAATTTTTCACTCATATTGAGACATCACCAGCTGTAGGTGAAGTACCATAACTTTAGACCTATGCTTAGCGCTCAGGGCCGTAGCAGTGAGGGTTCTTTAACGTGCCAACGCCTACCGTGACACGGGACCTCCGTTTTTAAGGTCATATCCGAAAGACCCATGATTCTCACTTCTAAGTGCCAAGTGTTTGGTGAAGGAGCAATCACTACCTATTTTTCGTCTTAGGTTTGACGCGGCCATGGTACGAGCGAGGCTCAAACTCACGACCTCCCGGTTACGAAGCGAACGCTCTAACCACTGAGCTACCGCGATCTGTGGATAAAGAAAATTTAAGTTTATTGAATTAAGGTCACAAACCGAGTGTTACTGTCAGAGCCAGTAAAACAGATGTCTGTCTGTTAAATGAGCATTATCAGCCACATATAACAATTGAGAAGATAGTCATTTAAACCATAAAATGGTTTCTTTGTTGTGTAATTGGATGAAGAAGGTTGCAAGCATTGCCGAAAAAAATCATCGTAATTTATGCATATTTTTCTGCAATGATTGCTGTCTTCATCACACGAAAAGCAACAAAGAAAGATATTTTAATGTTCATATTTTTTGTGTATCTTTTTTTTAAAAAAATATAAATAAAGTAGTTTAAAGTACTAAAATAATACATTGTAGGCCCATTCGTTACTTTAAAAGGAACAGCCAATGCACTCTTTGACCTTGATAAAACTAGTTTGCAACAAATGTGTTCATTATTAATGATGAAGGCAATGTCAATTTCAGTGAATTTCCATTTTAATGTAATTTCGCAGTAGCTTGATGTTTTCATGTTGTTTTGTTGAGTATTTAGTGGGGTTTTTTGTTTTTGTTTGTTTTGTTTTTTTTTTTGGTTTCATGTTACAAAATGTGTATAGTAAACTTGATGTTATGTTTTTTCATCATTTCAACATTAAAATGTCTTTTTTTGTTGTTTTATTGGGTGATGAATCATGCAGAAAAATTTGAATATATTGCTCTCTCTCTCTCTTTCTCTCTCTCGCTCTCGCTCTCTCTCTCAATCATGAAAATATAATAATGAAAATGTAAATATAATTAGTGTCCCCCTTTTATATGTGGGCATATTATGCTATACTGCTGTCGTTCATCCCTTTGTCCCTTAATTTTTCTTCACAACTCCGACGAAACCCTTGGAGGAGGGCTATTTTATTGAAGCTTGGTAGAAAGAAAGATCATAATGTGTGGGTGTGCATAATACAAGGGAACCCTGTCCAGTTTTTTAAAGGAGTTATGGCCCTTGGACTTACGTTTTTTTAATGCAAAATATTTTGTCTTCACAACTCCTCCTAAACCCCTGGAGGGATTTTGATGAAACTTGGTACAAAGAAATATCACATTGTGTAAATATGCATATTAGAAGGGCAATGCTGTCCCAAAATTTCTGAATGAGTTATGGCCCTAAGACTTCCATTTTTTGGGTCAATAATGTATGAAAGGCATATCGTGTATCGATAAGTGATGCTCTATTTTTCAATCTCCTAAGCACTTTTTTTGCTTATTAGGAGTAATATGGTAGAATTTCCAACAAGACCCTGAATGTACGTTATGTAGGTCAGTTCCTGAGACAATCTATCATCTCATGTGGAATTGCAATAAAAATCAGCCTCATAGGAATATTAAATCACTATTCCAATCTGTAATATTAGCACAAACAGGGAATTTATTATGGAATTGGTGAACAATGAATTGGTGAAAAATACAACACTTTTGTGGTAATCAAATCATACATCTACCACAGAAAACTATTAGACCTCTTTGTATTTCATACCGCTACAATAATTTAAAACATATATTTTGAAAATAAGGTTGTTTATCATAGAAAAAGTAAATTAAACAATTTCAGAAAGTGGTAAGAATTTGAAAATCCTGATAATTTTTAGCATAGCTTTTGACTACTTCCTGTATTGAGGTTTTTAAGTGTGCTTTTATAAGTCATTCTAATGCATCATAATTTTTATACAATGTTCTACTAATGGAACCAATGGACCATCTTTCTTTTCCACTTTTGCTCTCCCACTCTAAATCTATTCACTAAAAGTCACTTTAGATATTTTATCTTTCTTTTTTTCGTGGTTTTCCATATTGTAAAAATATCGTATGGTATCTTTACAGTATGGAGTTTTTATCAAAATCTTCCACTGCAAAAACTTTGTCACTCCTTCTCTTTATATAGAGCACATACCTGTTTATTCAGTCATGATCCTTAGGGTGAGGATGTACCTAAGGTTCTCAGTTTTACATAGAAATAATCTTTTTGAAGATTCAGATTCAGCTACCCTCTAAACCTAGACATGATTTTTGTTGTGTTTTGATTTTTTTTTTTATTTTGCAAGAAAATGATGAGATTCATAAATCAGAATCTAATTGGCATGTACATTAATGTGTCACGTAGAGTAAATGTGTTTTATTGTTTCCAGCAAAGGACTTCATCCGGCATTTAATGTGCAAGAATGCGAAGCAGAGATTTACATGTAAACAGTCATTAGCCTATCCATGGTAAGTCTGAATTTACAGAAACTATTCATTCAGTGCATTCAAAAGTACATAATTTAAAGAATAAGCTGTTTTAAGTCCATATCTGATTTTCTGATGAAAGACATTTTCTTGTTAAGGTTACAAGTGATCTATTGATAATGGTGGAAGTTGCATGCATTTCGAATCTAATTTGCATCGGTCATTGTAAATTATCTGTATATGCCATTATTTATTTTCACCACATATTTTAGGGAAATTGAATATATGCAATAGATTTTGATAAAGATATTGAATATAAGTTTCAAGCTTTATTAATTTCTTTAGTAATTTGTTCTACCCACACCATTATAAAGATGATTGTTTCTTGGAATAATAATGCTTTATAATATAATTCAACTCTTTATAACAAATGTGCAGAAGTATATAAAATATGGCAAAATCAGAGCTGAGGTAATGTTTGTTGTACTTCAAATGTGCAAGGTAATGGACGCACAAAGAATTTATAATATTAATTATGAAATGAACATAATTAAGACTCTAAAATATGACTCCCACTTATATAAGTACATATTGATAACCAGAACTTGAGTTGAGCTGACTTAATAAAAGTTGCTGATACTGAACAGTTCATCTTCCGACAAAGTGCACAGTTTGGTATTAAACTTTGTTATTTCAATGCTGCATAAATGAACGTCAAACATAGATATCTCAAACTCAATGTGACGGATAAAGAACTTTGAGATATCCGAGGATTCGAGATACCGAGGTTAAAATACTGGAAGAATAAGTGATTGGCACTTCTGAATCACTTCGACATATCCATAGTATTCGAGATATTGTTGTTCGAGATACTGAAGTTCAGCTGTATTGTGTGATTTTGATAATCATTATGTGAGTAGTGTATGACAAACAGACATTTTAAAGATAACAAAGAGACATTCCACTTCAGATCATCTTGAGATATTAAACTTGTATAAAATACACTGTCTTTGGAAGTGAATTTTCAAAACTTTATAATTTCAAAGCCACATACATGACTCAAGATGTAAAGTGTAAATAAATTCATTTTAAGAATTTCTGACAAGTTTCAAGTAACCAAATGTAATGTCATTCAAAATTAAAAATTGAACATTTCCATTTTTTTTGCCTTAGGTATCTTTAAAAATTGTGGTGAAACATGCTACAACTTTAAACAATACATGTATGAATACAGAGCTACTTACAAAATATAGTATGGTTATTTTTGTGTTGGGAATGCGACAGAAAATGAAAATAAATTTGGTCTCCAACTGTCATCGTGCCTTGTCCATTAGCAATTTTACATTTTTAACTTCTTGAAAACTACAAAACGAATTGTTACCATTATTTCCGTGAAGCTTCTTTAGGAAAAGAGGATTGTAATTTGTGAAATTTATGATATTAGCTCCCTTAGGTGTCTCATGGGTGGAGCCAAAACTGTAAAAAAAAAAAAAAAATTGCTAAATTTTCAAAACCCTTTTTCTCAGCTCCTACACAATTGGGGGAGAAAACCCAAATGCATGGTTATGATGTCCATGTGCCCTTTACCAAAATTATGAAATTTATGTTCCCTTGGTCAGGGGTTCGGTCTATTGGGATGGGTCAATATGGCCATATGGTGAAGATATATTAAATCTTAGAGAATCTTCTCAACTCTCAGACCTGTGTGAGAAAAACTAAATGCATTATTAAGATGTTCATAAAGATCTATACCTAAATTGCAAAAATCATGGTCCCGGTTAGGGGTTTAGGCCCTAGGGTGGGGCCAATATGGCTCTTTAGTGAAAATGTATTTAATCTTTGAAAATCTTCTTTACTCTCTGCAGACACGTGTGAGGAAAAACTAATTGCATAGTCTGTGTATGGGCTATAGTACTCAGGTTAACTGTTAAGACCTGTGGGCCTTTTGTTAAATATGTGGGAGGTTATGAACTGCAACACTTCATGCTGGTATATATATTCTCATGAAGCGTGTTAAATTTATTAAATATATATTGTAACCACTGAAACACAATATCAAGAAATAGATGTAATTGTTTTATTGAACATTGAAATTTCATTGCTTGTTCTAGTTCTTAAACAGTAATGTAAAAACCTGTCGTCAAAATATGACATTTTGTACAATTACATATTGCAGTGTATCGTATTAGATTTGCAAAAACAAAACCAATATTATTTTGAAAATATTGTAAGCTATCACTGACAGTGAATTTTTCTTCACAGGATTTCTGGCAACACTGCATTAGAAAAAGATATCCATGCCTCCGTCAGTGAACAGATTCGTAAAAATTTTGCAAAAACCAAGTGGAAAGTAAGTGAACGTACTTGTGATGTTGAAATGACCTTGTCTATGTCCTTGTAGAGTACATCATTGTGGAACTGTTGTATAAGTGGATATTGTGAGACTTTACTAGATCTGCATCACATCGTTATTGTCTTGCTGCACTGCCAACATTGATTATAGAAAATTGTATTAAAATCTTGGTGAAGACTTCTTCACAATAAAGACGCCCAGTTTTATGGACCAATATGTATGATTATAACTTGAAGCTGGAATTAAAATGTCAGTTTAGTTTGTAAGTTTATATTGGGAAGAAAGCAGTTTTATATTTTGGTAAAATATCGATTTTCTGATTTGGTCTTACATTTAAGGGATTTAAACAATATTTGTTTGCAATTTATTGCAATATATGATTAAACTTTCTCTCAATTTCTTTTCATCAAAACTCAGTAATTGGTGATATACTTAAAAATTTTTGGGGTATTTAAAATTACCACAATATAATCCGATCCCTAGCAGTAACATGTACTGGTATGTACATGCTTTTCTTAACAAGATAAACACTGTTAGAAACTCCATAAAAGAAAAAAATGTCATTAAATTTGTTTTTCAATTCCAGCAAGCATACAATGCAACAGCAGTTATAAGACAGATGAAGAAACTGGCTATGAACAAAGATGACCACAGTCAGCATGCAGACGCAAAGTCCTAAACTGACTTTGATTGGTCCAATTGAATGCGTTCCCTTGACAACATTGGTTGGACGCTGGGTCAAGTGTGCGTTTTGTAGGATTGCTCTGGAAGATCATGTTGAAAAGATGGACCGTTATTGACATCATCCTAGAATGTTTATGGCCTAGATTGAAAGATTTTTGAATCTCTATGAAACTGTAGATTGCATCTAGATATTTTTATTGTTACAAATTTATGTGTGTCTTTATTAATGGAATTGAAGCAAAGAGTAAATAGAATGACGTTCTTCTAATTGAAAAAAATTCTACATAGTAATCAAAATCTATTTGAACAAAATTTGAATCTGTTTTGTGAATGCCTATCATAAAAATATAATCATTTTGAATGAGGTACATTTAAAAACAATTTTTAAGGAAAATTACATTGTAGGAAGTAAATTATTTATGTCCATTTTACCAAATACTTCTCTTATATGGTCACTTTTAATCTTTTTACACTGTCCATACTGGGCTTGGTACTTTTTCGCACTTTTGATAATGGTGCGTTTGTTTTAGATTCTGTAGACTTAGTAACTTTTCTGCAGATCTGTATTGATGTTGTACTCAATGATGTACCACTTTTAACTACGACATGTAGTTGTTAAACACATTCCTTGTCAATTGTTGTCATGACAATTTACTCTTGTTGACATTTCAATTACCAGTATTGACACTGGACACCGGTCTTAACTCTGATTTTCAATGTCAAATGTCATCAGATGAATTAAATAGACTAGTTGGAATTGAGAAAAGTTGAGGGTATGCATTTGAGCTCAGTATTTTGTCTGTGTGATTTTGTTATGAAAGTAGGATATTATGGTTTCATGCTAGCTATTTGATATTTTTAGTAGAGCTATTTCATCTCAATTATTTTTTTTTTTCCAATTCAGTGATTGCATGGGATAAAATTGAAAATGTTTGAGAGTTAAATTTTCAATTAAAAAAAAAAATGACTCTTTGTGAAAAAATTTTTTTTGACCAATTTATTGAAAGAATGTGTTCTTGCAAAAGAAAAGTGTGCAATATCTGTTTTTCTTTTATTTTGCTTTATCTGTGATGGAGTAACACTGAATCATTTTTTTAAAATAGAAATGTTTGCTTTTTTTTATTTTTTTATTATTTTATCATATCCAAAGTTTACTTGCACTTATATTTGGGTAAGGGTAGATTTATTTGAAATATACAGTTCCATGTACTCCATATAAACCATTGTGTTGGAATGGTATATACCCCAGCTCCAAATATCTATTATCATCTAGTACCAAGACTGATTTTCATATCAATTATTGCTTTGTTATTGAAATGTCAAATAAATTAAATAATCTCTAATCAGCAATCTGTAACTCTGACAATCCTTTGTTGTATTTTAGATGAATATTTAGATTGTTTTTAATTTTTTTTTTTAACAGACATTAATATTCCTCTTGTAAGAAAGACAACTCGTACAGGGATTAAAAAAACAGAAAATTCACAGCGATTTTGGTCAACACACTTCGATGTAAATATGAATTAGAATTTGAAGAACTTTAGAAAAATCAATATTGTGCAAGAAAGTATTTTCTTTTATCAAGAGGTATTGTACCTTAATTCAAGATGAGACACTATCATAAAGACAGGGTTTTTTTGTTTTGTTTTTTGTTTTTGGGTTTTGTTTTTTTTTTTAGTTTTTTGATGGTGGTAAAATTTACCAACAAATATTGTGCCACCATCAAGTCAACATGTTTTTCTATTATTACAAACATCTGGAGAAAATGTTTACAGTGTATTTCAATGTATCCCAAGTACATTAATCATCAAGTATATTTTTTTTTCTTCATTTACATGTGTTTGATATTATGCTTTCTTTATCTACCACTTAACTAGTGCCTACATATAATAACGAATGATATTGTACTACTCTTTTTTTCAAAGGTCAGATAACGTCGAAGATGATTACATTCATTCAGTGTTAAACTAGGAATTCTCCCAACTGATTTTGTACAGGAAACAATAGGGGGAAAACAAATTCTTTTTACAATGAAGTGTGATATTACAGTTGTAAGGTTAGGACCGAAATGTTATTATACACTGTCTCTTATAGTTTGAGAGTGATGGTGTGTTTGATTTTTAAGCTTATTAGAGAGTTGTATGTTCAAGACTTTGTTTAAATATCAAACGAAATTTTAATGTGTTGTATAGCTGTACAATTTTAGGCTTAATACCATCAATGAGAATTATGTATTTAGTAAGTATGGTTTTCTATAAAATATGGAAGAAAAGTTATCAGAAAGTTACTTTATCTAATATGATGTTGATAAATTAGTATACAATTGATGTAGTTTGTACTAGCCAACATACTAATAAGTACTGTTGTTTAGAACATTGAAAATGATATTAGAATACTAATGTGATATTTGAAATATATGTAGATTAACCAACATATTTTTAAACAAAAGAATCAAAGTTTGAGAGGAATATTGGATACTAAATACATTTCTCTGTTGTTTTATGAATCAAATCTCAAAGTAGTGCATGCCTCGTCTTACAGAGTCAGTAGCAGATTAAAGCTAATGGCTTTACATTTTGAACAAATTTTATTGTTGTAGCTTTTACGAGTTTTTCAATCAATTTTTCTTACAATTTTTTCCTATTGATGTATTGTTTCGTCATATTTATTTATTGTGATCTTGTGTACTTTGTTATTGTAAAACATTATTATTCCAAAAGAAAAAAAAATACCCAATTAAATATTATTTTTCAAAACTTTACTAGTGATATTTTTTTCCTCTTCATTTACCAAATATTCATTACTGTAGTGATTGAGCTTTATTTGATTGATGGATGTAGATTTCTGTCTGCCTGGTCCATTTGTAACCCTCTGATGAGTCATTTGACAAGTTTCAACAAATGTATCACAAAGCGTTCATGGGTAAAGAATAGATGAAGTTTGTTGAAGAGACAACTTTCTAGTAATGCACAATATGAGGCGTAGATGAATTTGACTGAAAAAATTGCATCGTTTATGTCATCAAAAGAGACCAGAGAACAGATATAATTACCATATTTATATTTATTTCGAAATCTGTTGAATGAAAAAAATGCAACACAATTGATCTAAGCTACTACATACAAGGAAATATCTGAAATACTAATCTTGATATTCAAGAAATATGATAGAGAGTATTAAGTTTGACATTCAAAAGAGAGATTATAAACTTTGACATTCAGGAAAATGAAAAACAGGGAATATAAAGTTTGACATTCAAGAAATATGAAAGAGTGTTGCTGTATTTCAGTTGAGTAGGCATGTCTCAGAACTTTCACATTCTTTATATTCCACACGCACATCATCAACTGCAACACCACCGTGTGGAACGTCAGCCTCAATGACGAGCTAAAAATGAATGCATAATCTATGAATTTGCTTATTCACTGAGATAATTATGATAATTTGACAAGATTTTGAAAGTATATAATGAGTTTATTTGACAAGATTTTGAGAGTATATAATGAGTTTATTTGACAAGATTTAATATATTTGATATTCGTTGAACGTATCATGTGATACTTATTGTTGGAAAATTATTTGGGGACTGTTGTGTTATTTGAATTACCCGCCAAGTTTTTGAAGCTTCATGACCGATTTGTAGTGGCATCCATGAAATTGCAGTACTGTTGAAAGTGTTCTCTTTCTGGTCAATAACTGTGATGTTACCGCTCATAGAATCCTGTTGCAGTACCCTCAGTGTGGAATTCTCCAGCAAATAATAGAATAGACTTATGCACACGTTACCACGTGAAGTTTCCGTAATGCTGACCAAACGGGCGATTCCACCATGGGAAGTGCCATTTGCAAACAT